>JANIJG010002144.1:0-44209 GCA_024611175.1 Megaceryle torquata | reverse complement strand
GCTCTAGTTGAAGATCGCCCTGCTCTCAGCAGGAGGGTTGGACTAGATGACCTCTAGAGGTCCCTTCCAACCCAGACATTCTACGATTTTATGAAATGTTCTCCAAGAGGGAAAAAACCCTCACCCAAGTTTACTATGTTGGCAGCATTGCTGTTTAGGAAAGGGTGACTCGTTTCATATTTACCAGTTTTATAACGTATTTCCTTTATTTTTCTTTCCTCTTCAATACCTTCAGCAGTCTTAGGAACCCAGTTTTCTCAAAGAAGTATTTTCAAAAGATGTAACAGCTAGCACTAGAAAGACCAACAATTCTTCATAATCCAATCTCATAAAGAATTTTTTTTAGTCACGGATGTTTTGTTTGGTTATTTTTTCTGGCTGCAACCTCTGCTTCTGGACAGAAAAGGATGCCTTAACAGGGGTCATTTCCCAGTGCAATGGAATTAACAGTTACACATTAAGAAGCTGGTGTTTGTTGATGTAAAATGATCAAAAATCATCCTCAGTACTCATTTTCAAAATGATCCTTCAGTATATTCTCGAAGCACTTTTAGAGCTGGTGAAATCTAGAGCAGGATCCTTGAACTGAGGAGGAGCTGGCTAATAGGGGTGGTTTGGGGCTACAGGGCTGGTTTTTGCCACAGCCTGAGAGCAGAGTGACAGCGTGAGGTCTGTCCTTGGGAGCTGGGAGGGGATAGGAGGCATCAGGGACACCCAGCAGCTATGCCCAGTGCATGGCCACCACGGGCAGGGACACCCCCTTGGGCCTCCTGGACACAGTCTGCCTCAGGGCCAACACTCTGAAGGTCACAGTGCCCCAAGGCAGTTATCTGCTCCTGTCATGCTGACAAAGCTGGCCCCGGGGGCAGCCCCAGCACAGCCCAGCCCTTGAGGAGCTGCTGGAGTTACTTGGAGGGGGCTGAGGGAGGAACAGGGGAACCAGGGCAAGGCTGCTGGGAAGTAGAACCACCAAGCCCTGCAGGTGCCCAAAGCTGTCAGGCTTCTTCAGCCAGATAGCAGTAGCCTGACCAAGGGGATGCCTTCTCAAGGAGCCCTGCAGAGCTTGCCGTCCTCATCCTCTGCGGAGCCAGGGGCAGGTGCAGTAAGAAATGGGATGTAAAGATGTTGCCGGGATCCCAGTACTTTGCAGCACCCACTGGTGTCCTGCCAGGACCGGGGGAAAGGATTCTTGCCCCCAAGGTCGATCATGCTGGGCCCATTCGGCCACTCTGGGAAGCCCTAGAGATGACTCCAGGCTGAGGCAGAATAGGACTTGGGCTTCTCCTGGGAGGCGTGACCAGCCTGGGGGAGCAGGGGGCAGGCTTGCTGCCCCGCTCAGGGAATTGACGATCGCCAGCGCTGGGATCGGGAAGGACTTTTCCCCTGGGGCAGATTGGTGCTGGGCTGCGGGGGATTTTTGCCTGCCCTGCAGCGCTGAGCATGGCCCCTTGCCAGGGCTTCTTTGGGACACTTTGGCCAGGTGCCTACTGCTCCTGCTCCACCAAGGTGACCCTTGTGCCCTGCATCCAAGGGGAGGAACCTTTCTAGACTCCCAGGGAGAGGGAGACTTCTTGGGCTCCTTGGGAGTTGCTTCTTTTCCCCTGCAGCATTGAACACAGCCCCTCATCAGGGCTTCTCTAGGCCCTTTCAGCTCAGTTCTTCCCCTTTGTTCTTGCACCTCCAGGCACCACTCATGCCCTGGCTCTCTTGGGCTCTCTTGTCCAGGGCAAGCTTGTAGTGGGAGCGAACTCTGCTCTTCCTTGGTCTCCATTTCCCCAGGGGGTTCTGGCTTGGGCACAGCAGCCCCTGCTTGGAAGGGCTCCAGCCTTGCTGCCCCATCTGCAGCTGCCCCTTGCCAGCTCTCCCTGTGACTGCAGCACAAGAGCGCTTTTCACACATCACTGGCCAAGAAGCACAGCAGTGGAGCAAGTTTTAGAAGGCAAGAAGGATGCTTGTCATCAACGCATGTCCTGTGTTGGAAAATACCCCACAGTACCACTCATCTCCTCTCCTCCTTCTTCTTTTGTGTGCAGTCCATCCTGATCCTCATTCTTCACATTCTCACTCTTCAGGGAACAGGCCCTGCTGGGTCTGTCTTCCTCCTCCTACTTTCTGCAGCTCTGTTTTTTCAAGCTAAACTGCAGAAGGCATCGGCTGGCTCCTGGTTCCACATGCACTTGTGAGCCTGAGCTCTGAAATGGGTTCCAAAAAACAACATAAAATAGCATGAAATAAAATCCTGTTTCCTCTTGTCACCTTTGTGTTCCTTGTCCTTGAGAGTGTGTTTGGAGCCAAACCCCCTGACATTTCAGGCAATCATAGTCTCATCATTACTTGGCTGGTGGGGAGCACAGGGAACAGAGGAGAGCAGCAGAGCTCTGCTGGGCTGTGCCTGGAGCTCTGCACCACACGCTCTGACCTGGGGCTGAGCGTGTGGTGCAGAGCTCCAGTCAGGACAGCAGCTTTGCAGCGCAGGTCCCAGGCCTTCCAGGAGACAGGGGCAGGGATGGGCACACCTACAAAAGGGCTCAAGCAGGGACTGAAAGCCCCAGGCTGAGCTGAGACATATCCTCTGGGCACTTGACAGGAGATGGTGGGGATGGGGGTCCTTCCACAGGGGGCTGGTCCCAGCCATTGAGAGCTATGTGCAGTTTCGCCCTTATTTGTGTGCCCCTTAATTCTCCCCCATAAGCTTTCAACAACTTCTTCATCCCCACCCAGGCAGAGCTCAATGCATTCCAGTTGCTCTCACATAAAGAGCAACTCCACTGCCTCACCTTGTTGGTCTATCTTTCCTAAAAAGTACATAGCTGATGATGACAACATTCCAGTCATGCAAGCCATCAAGTCATTGCAATGAGATCATGGCCCTGCAACCAAACACAGATCTCCAGTTCTTCCTCCTTATCCCCCATAGCACCAAATCCCATGCACTCAGCTAAAAGTTGCCCTTGGGCAGGCCATCCAGCACACAGCTGAACTTTGCTGGGGACACAGAAGCAGCCAAGATCACTTTTTTACAGAAGCAGCTCAGGTCAAGCAGAACTTTCACATCTATACGTAACACAGTTTGCACCCCCTTCCTACTCCTCCTGTGGACCATCTGGATCTGGAAGCAATTTAAGCTTTCACTTTAGAGCCAACCTGACAATAGGCCCACTGTGTCTCCAGTGCAAGGGTGAAATGCTCAGGGAAGGTTTAGCCTCATTTCGTCAGCCGGTGGGGATAATTAGCAGTATTAGTAGTAATAGTATTATTAGTAGATAATTAGTAGATCTCTAACCCAAATGCTCAATGTAAGTGTACAACCTCTGCCCATGTGGCCTGTAGCCTCCCACCTGTGTTTATGGTTTAAGGAAAACAGACTGAGAATAATCCACAGAACTTATTTTCTAAGGAATTTATCCCATAGTATTTTATTCAAATAAAAGGACTATTTTTCATTGAGACACTGACTGAAAAGATTCTTGGTATATTGCAGCAATTGCCTCCTTGATAGGTGATCTACCTGGAAGGTTATGGCACAATTTGAGGCATTTTTCATAAGCATAGTTTGTTTTCAAATTTTAGGTTATATCAAACCAGAAATATCTTGTCAGTCTCTTAACCCGTTAACTGCAGTTTCTGGAAGTGCACCATCTTTCAGCTTCATGTGCAAAGTGCTGAATAAAGCAAACAGGAACGTGGTTTTACTACTCACCCATTGCAAGGTGCTTTAGAAAGACTGTAACACATTCTCGAAGGCAAATAGGCTGAAAATTCCTCATCCTGGAGACAAACAATAAAAAAAAAATTCCCAAAACTGGGAATTTTTTTAACACAGAATGAACAGTACAAATACCAGGGAGCTGAACAGAATAATGGACCTTCCATGTACAGTGAAATAAATACCTGTCAGTTCAAGGAAATTTAGTGTAACAGCTACACTCTAAGATTTCTGAATTAACATTCCACATACAAACAGAAAACAGACATGATTTGGTGATTTCATCATCATTATTTAATTACATTATATATAGCTATTATAACTGAATTAGTATTTTTAAGATGTGCTCAATCCCACAAAAATAGCACCCTTGTAAAGATACAGTCAAATAATATGTTAGGCTAGAAGGTACTTCTAGATCTCAAATGACTGGAATCACCAATCCTTTCACAAACTGTGGTATGTCAAGACTTACCACAGCAAGTGCTTTAAAAACACCACAAGCCAAGTTTTTAACTTTCCCCACAGTTGAGTCTTGTGATGAGCTTTTAGGACACTCTTCTTCTGATTGTCACGTTACTAACCTTCTTTTCTAGCTCTCTCTGCATTGTCCCTCCAGCTGTGTGGTCTTGCCATGGGAGCGCAGGTTGAACCAGCATCAGAGAAAGACAAGATTCAACAGGAGATTTAAAAATTACTCATTCTCTTTAAAAATTGTTCTCTCCACAACACTTTCTCCTTGAGAGACATTTCCACTTCATGGGCTGAGAAAGAATAGAGAGAGCAAGACAATTCCATCTGGCAACCAGCTGAAGAGTACTAACAGAAAATCCCAAAAGTTCAAGGACACTAAGGCATCTCACTTCTGTTATACTGTATGGACAGTACTGTGCAAAATCACTAGCTAGGTTCAGAATCTCTGTTGCTCTGAATACTTTCCTCTGTACAGGAAAGAAAATCATATAAATGCCTGATAAGCATTCTCAAACAACAATCATCTGCATAAATATATACATACTTATTTTGTAAATCAGAACTACTATAATAGCTCCTGGTTTAAAAATACAGAAACACACGAGTGTCAGGGGCCAGAAGGGACCTCGAAAGATCATTCAGTCCAACCCCCCTGCCAGAGCAGGATCACCTAGACCAGATCACACAGGAACGTGTCCATGCGGGTTTCAAATATCTCCAGAGAGGGAGACTCCACAACCCCCGTGGGCAGCCTGTTCCAGTGTCTGTCACCCTCACAGTGAAAAAATTCCTCTTCATGTTTAAATGGAACTTCCTATGCCTCAGCTTCCCCACATTGTCACCTCTTTACACTGACACCAACTTTCAAACACATCTCAACTCAGTGATTCATTTTCAGGAAAGTTTTAAGGAGTACACATCACTGGTGCAGGTGTCCTAAGGGTGCTGGTCTTTGTTGCAACTGTTTCTCAGGATTTTTGAGGTCTCAAGCTCTTACTGTCTAACTGGCTAGGTATAGCTATCACAGCTCATCACGCAGGCTTTCAGCCCAAATACTTTCCCCTGGTCTGGGATCTAGGCATCAGCATTAAAGAAACTGCAAAGTCAGCAGAGACAAAGACTAACTTTACAGTCTTTTAAGAGGAAATTAGTATATAGTCACATAAATATCAAAAATACATGAAAGAAATGTTTCTAGGTTCAATAGTTCTAGATCCTTTCTCAAGCTGAGTCTCTCTCCCACTTTTTAAATACATAAATATGAAGGCAGAGACAGAGTGCAGATTGTCTTTCCTGTGGAACATTTGCAGACATCCACACTGGCACAGAGGTGCTGAGATCCATGCACAATACACAGCTTCCCAAGATATTCTGATACTCCAGGATAAGGCTACTGAGGGTGTTTTTTCATGTAAACCAAGAGATAGGCTGTTTCTCCCCTGTGGAAGCAAAAAGCAGAACAAAACAAATGGTTGAAGATCTAGGTCGCAACTAACCCCCAGGTTTGCTCCTGCTCAGCTTTTTGAGGTTTAGGTCAACTGAACTGGCCCTCACCAGTGTTCCTGAGGCAGCACATAAAGCTGACTCCCTGGCAGCACTATAGCTTATACAAAGGATTATCTCCCTCCACGGCTCATTTTCTTATCGTGCATCAAAACATAAAGCATGAAGGAATCCTGACTGACATATCTAACTTCAATCAGGATATAGGGTCCCAGTGTCAATCATAAGTTAACAAGACCACTCTTGCAGACTCCTGGTAGAGTACAGTCACCTCAGAGTAACCAGAATGCAAGGGTGCCTATTCTACTCTCCTGCATCTCCAGTACCTCCCAGACAATAAGCAGTTCAAACCATTTGTCTTCTCTCTCTTTGCTACCCTCATTCCAAACCCCAGAGCAGCATTATGTAAAAACAGAGATGGGCTTTCTTACCAGTGGAGGTTGGAATGGCCAAAGGTGCATTTAACATCATCCCATGATACCTAGAGAAGAAAACACACAAGGGGAGGCTGGTAAAAAAAACTCTTAAGAGATGGACATATTGTGATACCAACACAGCAACTCTTGTAAGAATGGTGTACATGGTACTTCCAGGAACTAAACACATTTTACTGAAATGGTTTATTGCTTTTTCCCTTTGAGGAAAAACAGTCCCTTTGCAGCTCTGTGGAGAAGGACCTCGAAGTCCTGGTGAACAGTAAGTTCTCTATGGAACAGCAATGTGCCCTTGTGTCCAGGAAGGCCAATGGTATCCTGGGGTGCATAAAGAATAGTGTGGCCAGCAGGTCAAGGGAAGTTCTCCTCCCCCTCTACTCTGCCCTAGTGAGGCCACATCTGGACTACTATGTCCAGTTCTGGTCTCCCCAGTTCAAGAGGGACGGGGATAATACTAGGGAAAGTCCAATAGCAGCTACAAGGATGAAGGCACAGGAACATCTCTCTTATGAGGAAAGGCTGAGAGACCTGGGGCTGTTTAGCCTGGAGAAGGCTGAGAGAGGATCTTATGAATGTTTACAAATATATGAAGGGTGGGTGTCAAGTAGAAGGGGCCAGTCTCTTTTTAGTGGTGGCCTGTAATAGGACAGGGGGCAATGGTCACAAACTGGAACAAAGGAAGTTCCACCTCCACATGTGCAAAGAACTTCTTTCCTGTGAGGGTGACAGAGCCTGGAACAGGCTGCCCACAAAGGCTGTGGATTCTTCTTCTCTGGAGACTTTCAAGACCCACCTGGATCTGTTGCTGTGTGGCCTGCCCTGGGTGATCCTGCTCTGGCAGAGGGGTTGGACTCGATGATCTCAGAGATCCTTTCCAGCCTCAATAATTCTGTGATTCTATGCTAGGGACCTCTGGACCTCCAGGGATGGTGACTCCACCACCTCCCTGGGCAGTCCATTCCAGTGTTCTATCACCCTTTCTGTGAGGAAGTGCTTCCTAATATCCAACCTAAACCTCCCCTGGCACAGCTTCAAGCCCTGCCCTCTTGTCCTGTCACCACTTGCCTTTAAAAAGAGCCTGGCCCCTGCCTGACTACAACTTCCCTTCAGGTTGTTGTAGAGAGTGATGAGGTCCCCGCTGAGTCTCCTCTTCTCCAGGGTGAAGAACCCCAGCTCCCTCAGCCTCTCCTCATAAGACTCGTAACACCATTCTGTGATTCTTCTGAACACAGACATTAACCAGACCTAGAGTACGTAAAGCAGGGCACACAGAGAATGGCTGCTTCTGCAAACTGCAAACCAGAACGTGAGGCCTTGCCTGGTACAGAAGGTAAAGCTGCTTTGCCCCCAGCTCACTGAAAACCGCAGCAGAGGAAGGAGGTGCACAAAGCTTTGCAGTTTTGATTTTCTTTCCTGGTTCTCTTTAATCAGCAGTCAGTCAAACTGAATGAACTATGGAGTGTCCAGGAAGCTACAAAAGAAATGTGGATTTGTCTCCTCACCTGGCAAACTTCAGAATCGTTGAAGCAATACCATTTACATTCTGTGAGACTTCGAATATAGGCACAGTAATGTCCACAATTAGTTGAACCTGAATGAGCAACAACAGCAAAAATCTCGTACTTCCAGGCAGCCTGTGAAGAGCCACAGAGAGTAACACTCAGTGGGGAAATTCTCATTTCCCATTAGCTGAAGAGAAGCGGCAGCCAGGACAGCACAAAAGTGCATTTCATAAAGAAAAAAAGGAGAAATGTTAGATTGGCTTTGAGGATCCTGCTTTTTTCATCTTACCCTCAGAGTTTTTCTTGCCAACTATGGGCCAGCAGCCTCCCTGGAGATCCCAGGAGTGTGGAAAAGGTAGTAGGACAACAAAGGGGTTACACTGCAGCCAGCACCACACCAGCAAAGTTTTGCTGTTGCCACATTTTCCCTTGTTATTTCTCAGTGAAGGGAACAGATCCACAGTGTGGCAGATCATTCTCAGCTGCTTGGCAAAGCTGGCAAAGCTGTCATCTCCCTGCTAACCTCAACTCTGTGGCAAACAGCACTGCATAGGAAACTGCCACAAATGGAATTCCCCTGCCTTAGACTGGAGACCTCTGCAAAGCAGGATGTCCGCTGCTAACTGAGGCCATCTTGCCCTGGAGGCCGAACTACGGGACAGCAGCTGCCTCTAAGACACTGTTTACAGTGTCTGGATTTGTTCAGCCAAATGAACTGTGTTTTATCTTTTCTTAGTATACTCAGAAATGGAAGAAAAAAAAATATACTAAACACTCTCAGAAAACAAAGAGATTGGGTGGTTTTTTTGTGAAGCCTGGTTTATGTCCTTATGGCAGAAAGATCCAGTTACAGTGCCTTTGGTGATTTATCTGAGTGCAGGAAGTTGAACAATTCATGAACCAGTTAAAACCATGGGATGAGAGAAAACACCAGGCACAGGTAAAACCCATATTTTTAAGACAGGTGCTTTGATTTGAGGCAAGTACTGGTGTGATCTCAAGTTTTTATGAGACTTGAGAATAGGGAAGGAAAAAATCTACCCTTTTTCAACAGGGCACTAGGAGTATCTCACCTTTTCACTGTCAGCTGCTTGGCACTGATTTTCTGTCAGGACTGCATTGAAATCAAGGTCTTGTGGGAATGGCAGATAGTGACTAAGCTTGTGAATGTAGGCTGACTTTTCGAAGCAGAAGCGCTTTAGGTGTATGATCAGAGTCTGTGGCAGATGGACGAGCTTCATGCTCTGTAAAGCAAATAATAATGCAGTTGAAAACTAAGGAACAAACCCTGGGCAGGTGGGGTAGAAACAGCAATTGCCACCCAGTGAATGCAGCATGGAGAGCAGTCAGTGCTACAGGGAGTGATTATCGCTTCTACCAGACAGCAGATGCCAAACCTTTGTAGCTCACCTGCATGCATGAGACACATACACAAAGTAAAAGAGTTGTGATAACCAAGCTTCTCAGCTTCAGCATGATCAGCACCCAGCCTGAAGGGCCACTTCATTTCTCCTCTGCTTTCTTAGCCCTAGGTTGTTATCACTAGGTAGATGAGATAAGGGAAGCCAACTTCCTTGTGACATGTGGCCACTAGAACTCTGTGGAAGATGCCAAGCTGACAGCTCATTCCTTCCAGCACTGCCTTTGTTGACATTACTGATGCTGCCCTGGCCGCCACCATGACAAATGGGTGCACTGTGGCCTTGGAGGCGGCCCAGTGATTACAACATTGTAGAAAGTCCCCTTCAAGCCTTGAGCTGAGGCAGTCTCCCTCACACACCTCTCTCTTCAGTGCAATTCTCCCTTCATGAAACAACTAATTCATTGGCTGGTAGAGACCAATACTGTAAAAAAGTGGGGAGCCCAGTGAAGAAAGGAAATCACCCTACAGTATCATATTTCTATGTGTATGCACAGCTCTATTAACATATTCTTGTCCACCCCAGGAGCTACACAGCACTGTAAAGCCCCAGTGTGGAAACACAAACCAACAGCTTTTCCACTGGTGCAGAAATGCTACATCCCTTGGCAATTTACATTAAAACCCATGAAAGCATTCTTTTGTTGCTTAAGCCACAACTACAGTAGGGAACTTCATAACAGGGAAGACATATGTGGTTTACACCTAGCTGACACTGCTGTGCTGACAAATCTTTGAGCTGCTCATCTCCTTTTAAACTGATATGGTTGAGTCCCTTCCCCACCCTTCCCAGTCCTAAGGGGAGTTCTGGGTATATGAGACATATGGGGAAATAATTTTCTGATTACCTGCAGAAATGGTGTTTTCATTCCACACTGTTCACAGAAACACATGTTGTGATCAGTCAACTCTTCTGGATGGAAAAAGTACTGCAGACTGTCCTCCTAAGAAGACGGAAGAAATTTCTTTCAACTGAATTCCTCCAAGCTGGATTTCTATTTCTACTTAGTTTCACAGGGTACAAGCAAACAGCAAAGCTAAAGAAGGTTTGTTTTTTTTTTCAGTGGAAAAAAAGATCACCTAGCAGCCTAAAAACAGGCACCCTGTTTTTCCCAGCTGCTGCTGTGATGACATTAGTTAAAAAAAAAAAGTACCACATCTTCCACAAAAACGATGTTGATGCATGCGTGTCTTTTATACCTACTTCAAAGCCTTAGAGGTTTTGAAAGAGGTTTCATTAGATTGAAGCAGCATAAAGTTGTGAGACAATAAATAAGGTCCAGTGGTCCACTGTCACTTGAAAAATCCACTATTTGTGGCAGCACCTACATAGCCACCACTGCTGCTGCATCTGGTTATCAACCAGCAGTACTGATTTAACAGTAAAAGAACACTGCACTGGGCAACCATAGTGTGGCCAGGGATCACAAAGTTCTCTAGGGTGGTATCTAAGGTGTGACAGGTACATATCACTGTGTAGTAGGAGTCTTCGAGTCTTGCAGAGTATTTAGTCAACACTCTTTCTAAAAAGGTGATTCAGGACTTTATTTTCCATCCCACAAATCTAACTTCTTTTTTTTTTTTTTTTTGAGACATTTAGAACCCCTCAAAACAAAGAAAAAAATATGAGTAAGAAAAGATCACCTCCAAGTCCCAGACACCCTACAGAGATTCTAGATGACTCTCAGGAGATTACAGTGGTGGAAGAACACTCCCACATGGAACAGAGAGGAATATTCTTCCTATGGAAACAGTGCTGCTACTGAACTCACCAGAGTCTTCAGCATGTGAAAATTGGAATCCAACAATGGGAGTGGAAGGGTTAACATGCTGCTGTTTCTCTTCGTTTCAGAAGAGCATTTCTGACAGGCCAGGTGCTCCTGTACACAGATAGCGTATAGATCACTCAGCTCTTCAACCTAGAGGGGTAAAAACAAGGTCTATGAAGAACACGGCTGAGGTATTTCCCACTGTGGGTAGGAAAGCCCATGTGGACACGTTACTGCATGCAATGTTACTTATTAAGGCTTGAACCCAGATCTGACATTGATTTATATGGAGGGGGCACTTCCCACCATTTAAACTCCTTCCCCTCATTCCCCATCAGAGGAGAAAGACACAGCCTATAACAAAACCATACAGTTAACTGTCTGCTTGGATGCAGAATTTTACTGGTTTGTTCGGAACTGCAACAAGGGCCTGCCTTCTGTATGAATAAAACTATGGCAGTGGGTTGAGGAAGAGTCACTTTTCTCCTACCTTACACATCTCTCCCAGGAGGAAGCATCATATACCTAACACACCAACTAATTCTAATGATATGCACATGGCTGACTTCAAAAAACAGAGAAGCTGTGTCAAGGCACCTCAACGAATGCTTACAGAAATTTGGGGAAAAGAGAAATACAAGATAACTAAATTCAGTGTCGCAAAAAGATCAATCCTTTTGTTGTTAATCATCTCTCCCATTAGAACTGAGACCCTAAAAATAGGATGAGCAAAAGTTAAATGTGATTCAAAGTAATGAAGTGTACAAAATCATCTTCCCTCTCCCTTTTGAAAGATGCGAGGAAAGATCCAAATAGGGGATAATTTTAAGAATTTCAATTAGGAAAATTGTCAGTGAATGGGATTCTTCTTCAAGAAGCAGAGGAAACCATACATGACAAGGGCCAAAAGACCTGGTATTCAATTCAGTGACCATGCTTACCAGCTCTGGCTTCTTCATCTGCCTCTTTATCAAGTTCCATAGAGTCAGAAAGAGCTGGGCAGCATCATGCTGCACAAACACTGGACAAACAGAAAACACAACCTCAGTATTATGAACAGCACCAAGCACAGATTTCCCACACATGGCAAAGGGAGAACTGTTGTCTCCCATTAGATCCAGTCGCTTGTTCCGTTGCCATTCCCTGCCAGGGACAGAGCTTAGACTGGAGATGAGGTGCGGTGTGTGACCTAAGCAGGCAGTGGGAAAAGATGGGAGGGATTGAGTGCATCATTGCACAACCCAGTGCAAAAGTCATGTCCTTGCCACTGGATGCAGGGCCAAGAGTATACCCAATATCAACTAGAAGATAAGGGTCAGATGTCTCATTGAGTTGTATATATTTGAGTCCTTCTTAGAAACAATACAGGGAACATTCTGTTCTCTTTTTTCACCTTTGTCACTGCACAGACTTGTCTCCTCCATCCTCTCACTAAGGCTATAACACTCCTGGGTGCTGAGATAAAAATGATAGGAAGGCCTATCCATATGTCTCATCCACAGCATGTTATAAACCCCTTGATTACAGGCATTCCCAACTCAATTAATTTAGTCAGAAAATTCATTTAGCACAGAAAATATACCTTTCCTCATCTTTAATAATGTATCTGTGATCCAGGCAAAGCATCACTTGCTGAGATGAACCACACCTTCTGAATTTTAAATCAGAAGGACAAGGTGGGAAACTGTCAAGCTTTACAAACTCCTTTGGGCATCTCTCTTTAATGGGAAGAGAGAAGGCAAAATGCAGAGCCATTCAGTCTCAGGGGGAAAAATGATGCAAACAGAAATATTCAGGTTATCTCACGTTCCTCCTTAACGTCTGGACTGGCTACCACCCGCCCCTTTCAGTGCTGTCCTGTTTTGGCTTTTATGTGATAAAGATCAGGACATTGGGGTATACCATGTATATTTGTACACATAAACAGACCCTCAGCATCCCATTGTCACTGGTGACCCATGCATTTAGCACTCTCTCCCCTTTGGGACCCTGCCCAGTTGGGAGGTTAAGACAGTGAAGTCTTCTGCCCTTTTATAGAACAGGAAGGATACAGTTTCCACCTTTGGGGATCTGAGTGAACTCAGTATCTTTTCCACACAACCCCTTCCTTCTAGTAAGAATTAGCAGCTGTTTCACTATTATCATGCCACTACAGCAAGACAAATCAAGCTGTAAGCTCTCTGCCCTACACAGCCCTTTCCCTCTGACCACTATCAGTAGTCTTCTAGCAGTCTGACAGACTTCCTGCCCTTCAGACACCACCCAGGGTATTCAGCAGAGGCTTTTTTCCCCCTCTTCACAAGTAAGGCATAGCATCTCTTTCACAAGGGGGAGGCAGCTGTTAAGAGCACTATGGCATCACATATCTAATTCCTCACATTTCTGAATCTCTGAAGGAGATGTCAGTTTGCACTGCTTGTGAGTGCAGACTAATAATAATAGATAATTAACATCCCTGGTCTGCTGACAGAGGTGGGCACAAGGCAGCACTGCTTACATTTCACTCTGTATATTGAAAGACAGGAAGCAAGGGCTATGGGAGAAACAGCTTTCTGCTTGCCACACTGCATCTCCTCCAACAGCAGAAGCATTTGGTAAGGGACACTCCTCCTCTTCTGCACATCACATGGTGGCACTGTGATCCTACAAAGGGAAGAAGCAACATGAATCAAGGAGTAGAACAGAGAAGTATTAGACATCACACCGGAAGAAGAAGAGGTGGATTGCAGAGATAGCAACTAAAAAGCAACCAGAATAGGCACGTTTTCAGCAAAAGAAGGAAAAAGGTGAAGCAGGCACCTTCTCTAGCTCATCCCACAGTGCAGGCTGACACTTCTAAGGTAAAAGGCCACAATTATAAGTTGGCCTGTTGCTGAATAAAGGGCAAACCAAGCAGGACCTGAAGGGCTTTCTGGACTCCAGAAACAACATCAATTACAGCCAGTTTCAGAGCTGTTCTTGCCTCCCACCTGTTCATGCCCTTGTTCTCAACATGTCCTCAAAATTTCATGGGCACGTGTGTCATAATGCTTGTATTTCAACTATATGCCAACTGGAAAGCTTTTTCCTTCCTAAATTTATTGCAGTCCCCAGGTTTTTCTAAGTCTTTTTTCAAATAGCAATGGTAATCTACTGTCCATATTATTCAGCTTTGCCCATTTATGACACTTCTTATCTCTGCATGTCTGTAATTTGTCTTATTCCTCCTCTGAACATTGGTGAGTGTGTAAGAAATTTGGAGAAAGGAGGACTGAACAGGAATGATCCACTTAGATGATAAAAGTTGCAGTGAACTGAGTAAACTGAAAACAAATCAAACCAGTTATTAAGTGTGGTTGGTAGGGAAGCAGAAGCCCAAATCCTCCTCAGAAACAAGCAGAAAGCACAACCAAGCAAAATGAAATAACAGTATGTATTCACTATATGTACCAACAATTACTTTTCTCTGTCAGGTGCTAGCCAGGACAATTAAGGTGCCAGAGGCTATGGACCACATTGTGTTTACATTTACACGCTTAAAATTACAAAATTAATAATGGATATGGCTACACATCCTTTAGTTATAACGGCCTATGAGTATACCTAGACTAAAATCATATCCTGTTATGAAAAAGGGAGATACAAAGTCATAAAGACTCAGTTCAAGACTGCAGTTTACTGGTGAGCAAATGGCACGCCAATCAGATGACTAACAAATCAGAACACTGCAACTTCTACCTTTGGTGGCTCTCGCCTGTATAGGATGGACACAACAAGGCAGAGACCTTGATGAGTGAGCTGAAAGCACCTTGCTAGCACCCTAATGCTCCAAACCTTGAAATGTACATCCCACCTTAAAAAAAGGAGTAGAGGCAACGTAGCAATAATGGAAATATCTCAGGTAGTTCAAACAGGTGGTACCTTCGAAGTATCCCTGTGAAGCGTGTATTCATGAGGAACACTTGGAGCAGAGAGTTCAAACAGCAGCTCTGTCCAACGTTGTACAATCCAATAGCTCCTGTAGACACATGAAAAAAGGAAGTGAGGCCTGGACATAGGTACAAGAAAAGAAAGTGAAAATTATTTGAAAGTGACAAGCTCCTCTTGCACATATTCAGTTGTTCATCATATAGGCCCAGCATCTTGGTCAGACCTGAGGAAGTGTTCAATCTATTCTTACATTGCTCGTGTTGCAGATAACATTTATTTTTGTTTGGCAACTGACAGGAAAAGTCCAAGTATGCCTGGACCATAATACTCAGATGTCTCCCAGTTCCTCTATTTTCAAGTCCTCTTGTAACACACCTAAACATAAAATAAATAAAAAAACCAAAAAAACAGAAGTCAAAAGCTGCCCGTATGAGGCTTTTTATTCAGCTTTTTGACAGGCCTAAAACATAATAAAGAGTGACATGTGGGACCACATGTTAACTGTTCACCACACAGGCTTCAAGTTTCCCCTTCAGCTGCCCTCTGGTATTCTTTGTCTCAGTTGCAAAGAAAGTCTGAGAGAAATGGAAAAAGCAACTGACAGCTTTTCACACAGCATCTCATAAATGGCATATTCTGTACCCCAAAGCAGTGTAAGTAACTGTGATCATAAATGGGAAGCTTTTCTTCTGACAACATCACCAAAGAGAGAGAGGAGATGGAAAGGAAACTCAGAACAACTCTGAAATGCATACAGTCAGTTGTGAGGGTGGGCTATGGCCGGGACAGAACAGTATGTACACCTGAAATACTGATGATGGCATTTGAGAGGCAAATCCAGTGATGCAGCAGAATAACTAGGACCTAGTCTGTGGTTCATCAAATCCAGAAGCAACACTGGTTGTGTTTGGCAAGAGACAGGGCCAACATCTAGACCTTTTCAGTGGTAACAGCCAATTGATGCCTTAAAATGGGAAAAAGCTCTGAGATTCTCATGTAATCCCTTTCTAAGAAAAAAAAAAACAAAACCAAAATGGTTACCTGGCAGGGTAAAATGACAAATCATCTCTATGAGGTAAAGAACAGGAGAAAATGAAGCCTAAGGACAGAGAGTGGAACAACCAGTACTAGAAATGGAAAATATGACAAAATATTATTACCATTTTTTAAGTCTGCCATGCCAAAGACTGATGGTAGCTTCTGGTCTTTGGCCTTCAGCTCTTCAGCTTCCTCTTCATTGTTTCGTACTTCTGCTTCTGCCTCCATGGTCTCATTTAGGGCCAACTCCAGTTTCTTGCTTCCTTCTTGACGCCCACTTCTTTGTCCCATCAACAATATTGTACAAAGACAGGGGGACTGTGGAACGACACAGAAAGATCAGAAAGAGGAGGAGCACCCAGGGATATTTTCATTACAAAAAAGCTGGAATGTCAATACAATCAGCACGATTACGGCGATGGCATTTAGTATTTTTGAATTCACATGGGTATTGTAGGTGTCCAGACTCTGGGCGAGGTAACAGACATGGAGGTTGATGGCAACTGCAAATCCTATCTTCCTTTTGTGGCTAAATAAATAAATGAACCTTCGGTTCCACAAAACCACAAAATCTTTGTTTTAGAAGCATGCTGTTTTTCAGGTTAACTGTGCCTAATAATGTTAGATATCAATATTTGTGAAGATTCAGGCACAGAAACTAGAAATGGAGGTTTTGGGGTTTTTTTCCCAGTTATTACCTTTAAGCTTAAGGATACTTTTTCCCAACTGTACTTACGATTCTTTACTTTTGAAGACTACTTTTGAACTCTAACTGTCATACACTCAGATTCACTAGATATTGTCGAATTTACTGAGGAGTTTTATTTGGGGGAAAAAAAAAATCCTTAAACATTAAAAGACAGACTTAAGAATATTGCTTTTTTTTCTATCCAACACCACTGATTAGAACAGCTATGCAGAAGAGAATTTAGATTCAGTTTCTTCCTCGGCAAAACTGACTCCACTTACTACACTGCCTCTTCCTCAGGAAATGATTTAACAAGGCACTCAGGTTTCTGAAAACCCAGGTGGAGTGCAACCCCATCTTTGCTTGTACCACAAGAGCCACTGGGTTTAGCTGTTGTAATATCAGCTGGACTATCAGAAGGTAAGCAAAGCTCACAGCCAGGGAGGATGCTGAAAGTGGCAGAATGGAGGGGAACAACCAGCGCATAGGTAGCTAAAGAACAGCAAGGGCTAAAAGGCTCTGCGTAACTTGAGAATCGGGTAGAGAGATACTAGGATATGAAGGTGCAGGGTGATACAGAGATAGGAGGATTTGCGATTCTGGTTCGATAAAACTCTCCCCCAGGCACCACCAATGGGAAGCCCAGGGTGGAAGCAGGGACACGAACACAACTTCCCTACCCTTGTACAGAACTGCCTCACTTTGGCTACCAGAAATACAGCATTCCTGACATTTGCATTTGACCTTCCCTTCCCTGCAAAAACTCATGGGTGAGCATGGGACTTGAGGAGCGGACTCCCCTTCTGCACCAGATTTCTCCTCTCTCACTAGAGGAAAACGGTCGCTTCTTAGTTTCATTTGCAGGTCTGGGGTAGGACTCAGGAACCATTCTCTCAACACACGAGGCTTGGCCAAACCAAGCCACCATGCTAGGCAGAAAGGAGTGGCCACATCCTTCTCATACCCTCGGCTCCGCAATCACCAAGCCCTCTCACTTGTCTTCCCTCAGCCAGCCCAGCGTCCTCCCCTTCACCCTGGCCTGCTCCACAGCCTCTGTTCTCCCAAGACACCGGCCTCTCACGACAAACCCCCAGCGATCCGTTCACAGCACTGAGTAAGGCCACCACCACCTCCGCCCTATGTCAGCCCTCTCCCGCTATCGTCTCTCCTTTCCCCTCACAGGGATCTCGGGACAGCCGGGGGGATGTTGCTGGGCTGCCAGGCAGTGGTCCCGGCCACCCTGAGGCGCTCCCTGAAGGGGCTGTGGCAGGGACTTGAGCCCTTCACCCACACATTTCCTCTCGGACGGGACTGAAACAAGACATCCCACTTTACTGTCGAACTACACCTTTGTGCAGTTCCCTTTTCCCAACTTCTCTGTCTTATCTCCTGGCGCACTGTGGCCATGGCTCGTCCTATCTGACAAACCAGCAAGAATGTCTCTTACCAATTTCCACCGGATCAGGAGCACTTCGAGCCTCGGCAGACCTCGCGTTCACACCGCACCCGTTGACGGACCCTCGGGCACCACGTCTCTCCGCACCAGACCCCCTCCGTCTGGCGGGGCCGGCCGAGCCGCTGCGACCCGGGAGAGCCGCCAGCAGCGAGCCTTCAGTGAGAAGAAGCGGCGGCAGCGGGAGCAGGAGAAACGGCTTGTAGAGCGGTGCTGCCAGGCGGAGTGACGCCGCCGCGTTCCTCTCCTGGCCGGCTGCGTCACGGGGTGGTAGGGCGCCCTCCGCCGCTTAGTTTTCATTTCCCGATCAGAAGAGCGCAGGGACAGAAAGTGAAACCCGGAACCCTGCCAAGAGCGGCTGCCGCTCCTCACGTCTTTCCGCCTCACCGCTAAGATATGGCGGCAGCGCGCGGCAGCTCCGCGGCGCCGGGGGAAAGAAAGGCGGTCGGGGAGCTGTAGTCCCCTCTGTCTCGGGGGCCGCAGGGCCGGGATGAGCAGTGCTGGGCTGGCGAGGAAGGCGCTGGCCCCCTCCGCCGTCTCCATGACCCGCTCCCACACTTCAGCCTGCTTCAGTCTGCTCAGCCCGGTTTCTACCGGGCGGAGGCATCAGTGAGCTATAAAGGGAAGGGTGAGAAATTAAGCTCTGCAGAAAAAAAAAAAAAAGCTCATTCTTCTTCAGCGGAGGCAGCAGCTCAGAGAGGTTGTCCTGCCCGGACTTTGCTGGGTTTAGCCACAAAAGCAACAGAAAAGCGAGGCTCTTGTCAAGGCCTACAGTATCTTATCTGAAAGTGAGACATGGCTCCTTTGGAATAACCCCAAATAAGCAACTCACTTGGAAACAAAACCGACGCAGCACTCAGGAAGGCCCAGCAGTTCCAGGGGCGTGCAGCAGGATATACAAATGGCAGCCCAAGGGTAAACAGATGCTCTGCTCCAGTGCCAGCCTGAGCTGTGAGAGTTCAGGCCTCAACAAGCTACCGATGTCAGTGTGCCCAGAAGCACTTGGGCTGCCACTTCTCCAGTACATGTGTTGGGTTTCCAGGCTTTGCCCTTCATCTCATTCCTGGGAGTCTGCAGGAGGAGCAGAGGGGCACACACCCTGTAAGGGAGCTTTGCGTGTCGGAGGGTGGCCTCTGGCCCAGCCTTGCTCCACTTGAGGAGGTGAGGGAGTTTGAAGGTGAGTCGTGCTGCCCTACAGAGCTCTGCTGACTGCGGAAATGGTGTGGGTGAGGTAGGGGGTCCTGCCATGTGTGTGAAATAGATTTGAGTCTCTGGGACCCCAGAAGGGAGAGTCCCTGGGTAATCTGGCAGGGCACATCTGCCCACCCTTTATGGAGGAACTCCAGCTGGGCCAGGGGCATCATGTCCTTCCCTTGCAGCTGCCACCAGATGGTCCCCAGGGACACGTTCAAACCCAAAACCCTTCTTCTCTCTCTGACTGTAGTATTGGTCTAGCCAGACATGAGGGTTTATTGAGGAGGAAAGTGTTGCTCCCTTTCACAGGCTCTGGATGGATTCCATTTCCCTTTCTGTGCTCCCTAAAAGCCCACTGGTGTCTTTGGGCCACCACTTTACCCTTCAGAAAAAAACCTGTGCACTGCTAACAAACTGAATTGACATGTGCTGTGCAGAGGCCTTCAGCTGTTCTCTCATTAAGTTACTAAATTCAAGAAATACTGAAAAAAAAAAAAAGTGTGGGTAGGAAATACACAACACAGACCTGCCTTGACAGCTCTTTCCTGTATTATACAGACATTTAGCAGTAACAGAGAGAATTCAGGAGTTGAATGTCCCCATAGAGTTGCAGTCCCCATAGGAGATGTCCCAGTTGCATACTCTCTGGGCAGGTTATGGAGAACCTGCTCATACAACCTGGCTCTGTTGGAGGTAGCGCAGCTGCCTGGCAGTCAGAGCTCTTCATCAAAGGTAGCAGTGGCATTGAAAGCTTCTGGAATTGTCACATGGATAGGGATGGGTATCTGTAGGGGCTTGTGAGCAGAAGGGTACAAATGACTCAGCACCAATGGTTTGAATTGAGTGATTTTCCCTTTCTATTGCTAGCTTGTGTGACATCTGGCTTGTAGAAGGGAGGAAAGAGATAGAACTGCTGAGCTGTCAGTTGCTTAGAGGCAGTTAAACCACTTGAGGAAAGTGCAAACTGACACTGGAGATTAAACAAGGAACTAGGACTGCCAGGTCTGTGGAAGCTAGTGAAGCAGTGTGGAGCTGAAGTGACTTTTGGTAATGACCCCTGTGAGAGCCTGGGTGCTTGATTAAGAGCATACATATTTAAGAATATTTTAAGATTTGCCCATGGAAGTCAGTTGTGACACCCCACTTCCAAAATAAGTAACAGGCAGAAGTCTGAACCCAGAAAATGTGCTCAGATGGAGGGATGAGTAAAACTAAATTCAGTGTTGGGGTCTCTAAATACACTGTCTGCTGAGCATCCTCATGTAGTGTCACTTAGACAAAGGCTGCTAGCTCCTGATAATTGCCATGGTGCTTCTGGGTCCCTTCCAACTTCACATATAGTTCTATGATTCAGTGATGTACTTACTTTGCCTAATGCAGCCCAGGATACCATTCACCTTCTTTGCAGCAAGTGCACATGTCTGGCTCACGTTCAACTTGGGGTCCAAGATTTCCAGCTGGGTGAGCCCCAGCATATATTGTTTTATGGGGTTGTTTCTCCACAGGTACAGGGCTTTGTACTTGGCCCTGTCGAACTTCACAAGATTCCTGTAATCTCATTCCTTAAGCCTGCTGAGGCCCCTCTGGATAGCAACATGATTCTCTAGTGTACCAGCCACACTTAGCAGTTTTGTATCCTCTGCAAACTTGATGAGGATGCACTCTACCCCATCACCCAGATAATTAACAAAGATATTGAATAGGACTGGATCCAGCATGGCCTCCACCTAGACTTTGTGCCACCGATCACCACACTCTGGGCATGGCCATTCAGCCAGTTTTCAGTCCACCTCACTGCTCATCCAGCCCACACTTCAACAGCTTCTCTATGCAGATCTTGCAGGAAACAGTGTTTAAAACCTTACTGAAGTCTAGGTAGACAATATCCACTGCTCTGCCCTTGTCTACCAGGCCAGTTGTTTCATCATAATAAGGTGATCAAGCTGGTCAAGCATGACTTCACATTGGTCAATGCCTTCTGAGTGCTCTTGATTATTTTCTTCTTCTTCATGTGCCTGGAAATGGTTTCCAGGATTAGCTGCTCCATCACCTTCCCAGGGATGGAGGTGAGGCTGACCAGCCTGAGTTCCCTGGGTCCTCTTCCTTACGCATTTTGAAGACAGGAGTGACATTTGCTCTTCTCTGTGGGCACTTCTCCCAGTCACCACGATCAATCAAAGATGATCAAAAGTGACCTTGCAATGACGTCTGCCAGCTTTCTTAGCTTTTATGGATGTATCCCATTAGGGACCTAGACCTAGGTAAAAAGTTGCTGAGAGGTTTCCTAGTCAAAAAAAATTGTCATTGCCTAGAAGGTGTGAATCCTGTACATCTGAGATTTTTGATGACTACTTTAAATTATCTTTGAACATTCAAATGCCTTTATTGCAGATTCACTTGCACGTGGTGCACCAAATAAAGATTGCCACAGCTGGCACAGTGGTCTGCTGGATAAAGCAGAGGTTGCTTCTTGCAGAGGAAGAACCATTCAGGAAGAATAAGGAATAATTAAATGTTTTCAGTAGGGATGATGAAAAAAAAAAAGTGTGTGTTTTTTTTTAAAGGAGGAAATTTTCTCATTTAAACAGTTTCACAGAGGCAACACACAAAAAAATTTCTTATGCCTGTTGCAGCTGTACCCAACAGAAAAAGGATAGTTGTTTTCACAACACAGGTGTTTATCCCCAAAGGGCAGAAAAATTGCACTGCTTTAACAATTCTGAAGAAAGTGATTGCTTTATCAGAAATAGTGTTTCAGAGAGGAGTGCAACATCTCTCTCAGGTCAGTCAGCTGAAGGTCAATAAGAGGCTAATAAAGCACACAGCAGAGGATCCATTTTTCTGTGGTTATTATTTTTTTACAAGGTGTGTCAAATTAGAACTTTGAAAACTCTGCTGATTCACTGTCCTCCTTTATAAGCTGCATATATTGAATTGTAGTAGTTTCAGCATGTGTATTAGAGCTTGAAGAGGCTTATGTTAAATGTGTAAGGAAGAGGTGCGAGTCATTTCATGTTGCTGGGAGTGGTGAGGCATTACTACAACGGATCATGTCTTACAGGACAATTTACCTGTGATTTATGGAATAATAGATATCTCTATATGACCCGTCCTAAATTTCTGTATATTACATACAAATAAAAAAGGTGATCTAATGGTAGACATGTGCAATACAGTGACACAGAGACAATTCTGTGCTCACTAGGAACAAAGTGTATTTTAAAATTACTCCCCATCATTTTCTTCTTCAAATGAGTCAGTTCCCACTTCTTCATAGTCTTTCTCTAGGGCAGCCAGGTCCTCTCGTGCCTCTGCGAATTCTCCCTCCTCCATGCCTTCACCCACATACCAGTGCACAAAAGCTCTCTTGGCATACATCAGATCAAACTTGTGGTCGAGCCTTGCCCAAGCCTCTGCAATGGCCGTGGTGTTGCTCAGCATGCAGACTGCTCGCTGAACTTGGGCGAGGTCTCCACCAGGAACTACTGTAGGAGGCTGATAGTTGATCCCCACCTGCAAACAGCAATATGAGAGAAGGTTGTAAAAAGGCAAATGCAGAAAGCAATCAAAGAGATGAAATCATGTGAGTGAAGTTACAGATGCTGGGTTAAAGTGGTGCCACTAGCCCACATACCAGGTGACAAGTGCCATAAAAAATAGTACCATCATAAACGGTATGATACATGGTCATCTTAATGTCTGTATTATTCTGTTTAATGTATACTGCCAACTTTGTAGCTTTCTTAACAGCTACTCAACACTGAACATGCAGTTTCAACAAGATGCTCTATAGAAACTAATACAGAAAGTTAAAAGTTTTCGTTCTTAAACCATCTCTTTGTATGACAAATATTTTCCCACTGCTAGTGTCTGTTTTATTGTTGAAATTGTATTTCCCAACACTGCTATGTAGCCAGTGGGGAGAGGCTGTATAATATCTGAGTGAGGGGGTTAACTCACAGATTCCCTAATATCAGCATTTTCTTTATTAATTGTATTTGGTTTGGTATTTCCTTAGTTTTAGGTGTTGCTTCGAAGGGAACACTCACTGGCTTTTCCAAAACTTAGGTCTGAAGTGTATTATGCTTCAAATCTTAACTCGTACACACCTCAGACTTCCACTTACCTAAATATTTAGGGAGCCTGTGTTAAGGGGATGTCCAAAGGAGAAAAGGCACATTTTATACAAATGCATCTTTTGTACGTTCCTTCTTCTTCCAAATGGAAAACATACCAGATCTAAAACTTTAAATGAAAGTTTTCCGCTAGACTGAAACTGCCCCTTAAACATAAATGAGAAGTTCATGGCAACCATACTCACCTTGAAGCCTGTTGGACACCAGTCAACAAACTGGATAGTTCTCTTGGTCTTGATGGCAGCAATTGCTACATTGACGTCTTTGGGAACTACGTCACCACGATAGAGCATGCAGCAGGCCATGTACTTCCCATGTCTTGGGTCACACTTCACCATCTGGTTGTTTGGCTCAAAGCAGGAGTTGGTGATTTCAGCCACTGAGAGCTGCTCATGATGTGCTCTGTCAGAGGAAATAATGGGGGCATAGGTAACCAATGGGAAATGGATTCGTGGGTAGGGCACCAGGTTTGTCTGGAACTCCGTCAGGTCCACATTGAGGGCACCATCAAAGCGCAGAGAGGCGGTGATGGAGGAGACGATCTGGCTGATGAGGCGATTAAGGTTGGTGTAAGTGGGGCGCTCGATGTCAAGGTTTCGGCGGCAGATGTCATAGATGGCTTCATTATCCACCATGAAGGCACAGTCTGAATGCTCCAGGGTGGTGTGGGTGGTCAGGATGGAATTGTAGGGCTCCACCACAGCAGTGGAGACCTGAGGGGCTGGGTAGATTGCAAACTCCAGTTTGGACTTCTTTCCATAATCCACAGAGAGGCGTTCCATCAATAAGGAGGTAAAGCCAGAGCCGGTACCACCACCAAAGCTGTGGAAGATCAGGAATCCTTGCAGCCCAGAACATGCATCAGTCTAGAAAGCAAAAGAGAAAGACTAGAGGCTGAAGAAAGAACAAAAAGACTTCATCTGTTACATGAGCTTATTCTGAGCTGAAGGAGAGAGCAGTCATCAGCAATATACAGCATAGATTCCATGTCAGGTTTTATTGAGAAAGGACTGGTGATAATCCCATCCTGTGCTTTCCTCGCTGGCTCAATTTATGACATAAAATCTGTACTCTTATCTAAGGAGCTTCTCTGTCTGAACATCATACTTCTTTTAGTTAGTTAAACTAAACCCAGCAATGCAGAGCTGCCTAATCCACCCTTCTATAATCAGTATTGGTGCTCTAGGGCTGTGCTAATAATGAATTACATATTCAGGACCACTTGTTAAGAAAACCTGGAGGCATTTGGCTGGGAAGACAACTCCTGGGCTTTTCTCTCCTAGACTAATAAAAATGGTGTCTCTGCTACGTGTTGCAATCTCTTTTCTGAACCATTGGTGTCATTGTAGTTAACAAGCTGCCTGTTCTGCACTTCTTTCTTCTGCAGAATCCAAACCACTCTTTCAAAACTACAGGGACTTACCAGCTTACGGACACGATCAAGCACCACATCAATGCTTTCTTTGCCAATGGTGTAATGGCCACGGGCATAGTTATTAGCTGCATCTTCCTTTCCAGTGATCAGCTGTTCTGGATGAAAAAGTTCCCGGAAGGTGCCAGCCCGCACTTCATCTGAACAAGAAAGAGAAACTGTAAGAAGCTGTGTGGCTGTGCTCCAGGGCCAGCAAGTTCCGGTCATTGTTGCTGGCATTGATGCAAAATTTCACTCATGGGGGACAAGACCCCAAGAAACAGATAGTAATGGAGAAGGGAACTGTCTCCAAACCATCTGTACATTGTTGCATTCTAATGATTTATGGTGTGACGTGTGTCCACCCAAAGAAGTTGTTAAGTTCTCATGAACTTGTCAGTTGTACAGCCTATACCCACAAGAGGACAAGTCACCGGAAAAGAAGTGTGAAGAAAATCAGGTTCACCTAGATGCCCCAATTTTTAGAAATCCTTCTATTCCTGGAGGACAACTGTCAGGCTTCTGCTTTGAATCCAAATCAGAGAAAAACAGAATTCAAAATGCAGAAATGTCACAATAAACAAAGGTAAAAGTTAAGTATTCGTGCAAAGAGAAGTCATACAAACCATGTGTATTAGCTACTAAGCTGCTGGTGTTCCTGCTGTTCCTATAACACCTATGACAGAATCTGGTGTTCTGTGTCATAAGAAAAGTCATTTCATGATGTCTAGTGGTAGACCAAGATACAAAGGGTGTGTGGCTTTCTACCAGTGGAGACTGGTGGCATAGCATGTTGATATTAGGAAGAGTAAGCTCTTCCCCACTTTCCAGGTTTATTTCTGTACTGACCTACTACTGTTGGTTCCAAGTCCACCATTACAGCCCGTGGCACGTGCTTCCCAGTGGCTGTTTCATTGAAAAATGTGGTAAAAGAATCATCATAGTTGAGTTTATCCTGCTGATTCTTGAAGGTACCATCTGGCTGAATGCCATGCTCCAGACAGAATAGTTCCCAGCATGCATTTCCTATCTGAACTCCAGCCTGGCCAACATGAATAGAGATGCACTCACGCTAAAGGGAGAGAGCAGAGACAGGGTCAGAAAAAAAGCAGTGCACATTAATCTTCCTCATTTATAGTGTTTTGCTTAAAAAAAAAAAAATCTGGTGCTGTCAGCATTTTATTTGGTTGTTCAACCCCATGACCACAAGAAGACTGTACATATACACACCAGATACTGGGATGGTTCTTTAAAAAATTGTGATCTAGGTACTGTAATATATGGGTAGATGAAAATAAGCTGGAAAAAAATAATTTCAGTTACACATACTCCACCTTTCCTCCTATGCATTGACCCTGCTGAGGAGCATATCCCAGTTTAGTTTATTTTTAGTCTTGGCTGGAACCTGAGTATGTAACTCAAGACAGGTGATGTCTTTTGATCATTTTACCCTCTGATAGCAGGCTATACTGGAAACTTGCAAGATCTGCTTTAAGCAGTATTCACCTCAGGAAATTATTTCACATTTTCTCAGTTGAAACAAAGGTTCCTTCAAGCTCCTGAGCAGCTGTGAATTTTACATTGCAGATTCTTTGCTTATTCAGGCAGCTCACTGCAATATAGTTTATTTGCATAACACAATAGTTTATTTGCATAACTTTGAGCATAGCTTCTGTGGTAGCCAGGAACTTTAAAGAAAAGAAAACAATGTATGTAACACCAGGCTAAAATAGGCAGGTGCCAATTGCTCCAAAATCCTTTATGCTTAAGAGTACAGGAATGTGAAGGACTTGGCGCTGGATTTCATAAATTGAGAAACAGAATTATAATACACAGATACTTTAGACTTAGTCCTGATGATTACAACAGTGGGAGAAGTAAAAGGCATTTTTTTAAGGAGAGAGTGGTTTCAGACGTGGAGTTTTTCATCTTCGGTTTCTGCTCTGGAGAATTAACACCTCTGAGCACCGTGTTTATCTCAATGGCCCTTTCTATACTAGAGACTAAGAAAGGGTCATAGTACCGGACACCGGCCTGTGGTCACTGGTGCTGACTGATAATGAGCACACTCTCTGGCACAGTTTTGACTTAGTCCAGTTCATACTTTTCCAGACAATGTTTGGGCATCATCCAGACCACAAATCATTGTCAAGAATGGTTTTCAGTGAGCAGATCACTGACCACTGCTTACCTTTGGAGAGGGAAAAAACATTCAGGTGCCTAAATATGAAGTAGGCAATGCTACCTGGCTTTAAGGCCAGAGGGTGGTCCCCCCTTGTTTTTATTTTGTAATACAGCATTTAGAGATGCCCAGTGACTTATATCAGCTCTGGTCAGGTAACTCTTTTTTTTTTTTTATATGTAGTTCTGCAACTGCTTGCCTTGCAAAATCATCCTGTGACCTGAGGGTGAAATGCATCTTCCACAAAAACTAAATCCTCGGGCATAATGTGTGACCAGCAGCATTTCTTGAGCAGTGTTCTCTTTCCAAAGTGACTTATTTTTATGTTTTAGGTATTTTTTCAGAAGTGGAATTTCAGAAGCCACCACTTCCTGATTGATCCATCCTCAGAAGTTCAAATGAAGATGGAAAGTAAATTTAAATATTTAATGAAATACATAATTTCTTTTCAGTACTTGTTTGTAAGTTGCTGACTCTGCAAACGGAATTGCAGCAGCGTGTGTAATGTGCTCTCAAGTGTACTTGCACAACCCTGCTTTTTGCAACTGAGTTGTGCAAAAGTATCTGAGTTACTTGAGTGACAATGAGGCTTCATAGGATGGTATGTTGCAGGGGAGTTGCAGTCTGGAGGCTTACTGAGGAGACACTGAAGGCACATTTGAGTTTAGAGAATTCAAGTAATGCTGATTTTGCACAGGACAGGTTCCTGCTTTTCTTTTAAATTCCAAAGTGAATCTGTGAGGCTGTCATCAAGGAAAAAAAAAAAAAAAAAAGAAGTTTTTCCCTTTTAAACACAGCAGTGAGACTAGGTGACTTTTAAAAAATATCTTTTAGAGCAAAACTACAATTACAAGTCAAGCAATACTTGGAACCTAAAGAGTTGCTTTGGTCTGTTCTTCAGATCAGTAGAGGAATTGGTCTGGTTTTTCACAGATGGAATAAGTGAATGTTGCTTTAGAAAGTTAATATTGTAAAGCTTAGTGTAGGATTAACAGTTGAAGACTACAGAACCAGTTCCTTTCCTTTTAGACTGAGCTCTCAGACACACTGAATTGAAGCAGTATCTCAACCATGGTGCTTGAACCAGGCCTTTTGCCATGCTTCTGCCTTCAGCTCCCATCTTCTACCCCAGCAGTAATTTGGAAATACTCTGACAAGGAGTGAAGACAGTAACAAAGAGGCTTTTAATTTTGCATAGTAAACAGCTTTAAAATAGGTATAAGACTTTTAGCGGGGAAGAGAGTGGGCCTTCAGAGTCACAAGCAAAGTAAACTGATCTCTACATGATATTTAAATTTGGAGCCTACTCCAAACTCATGTTTCACATCCCATCACTAATATACCAGGACCTGTCTTACAAACTGTGAGCCTGACTTTTTATCCACCAAGAGACAGTAGAAAGGGCCAGGTCCTTTGTGAAACTGAACCTGAGAGAGCTTTGACTCTATTAAAAAAACAGAATACTACCTGGTTTAAGTATTTACTGTACAAAGGCAGCCATCTTCCAGCTATGCCTGAAAGATACTGCCCTCGTTCTTCCATAAGGCATGGGGAGCCTGTGGAAGTGTGTGTCTTGCCTGCAAAGTGAGCACTCTCATTATGGGCCTGCAGCTGTACTGGCAAAAAATAACATAGTTCTGTGCACCAAAAATAAGACTCTGTGATAGACATAAATTGGAGTACAAGGTGAAATGGATTTTTCACATTCTAAGTGGTTTCAAGAGATTTCTACAAATGTAAAATAACCCCCCAAATCTCAGAAATGGAGGGCCTTTTTTACTTACTTAAATCTATACACATATAAAAACATTCATGCATTTCAGAAACACACATGTACACACTGTATAGCTATGAACAGCCACTGGGGCTAAATTAAACCAGACAAAAAATACCTTTTTTTATTTCTAAAAATAAGTTATTATCTCAGATGAAAATGATCCTGTGTTGAGAAAATATAGGCACAGCAGAAAGTACTAACAAGCTAAGACTTGAGATCTAATTTATCTTGTACTTCCACTAATTAGAGACTCTGAAGAAAAACTCTGGTTTACGATGCCTCACAGCTCCGGTGAGATTTTCTGACAGTCCTTTCCCATCCTTTTACATGGTAATCGGTCTGTGAGCTCAGGGTGTTGCGGCACAAACCACTGATAACAACAGCAGATCCCCCTGCCTTCCCTCACCCGTGGTCCTCCCAGTCCTGCTATGACCGGTTGTTCCACATCCCACTTACCATGGTGTCTCCAGTGGTGTTTCCTTCCCTTTCGGATCAGTGGTGGCAGGTCTTTGCAGGAGCCCAGCTCTGGGCTGTGGGGTGGGAGGCAGCTTGGGCCCAGTACCCAGCACCTGCTGCTGCCCTTCAGTGTCACAGCGTGGTGGGGAATAGGTCACCGACTCTGCAGCTCTGCCTGCTGCATCACTGCCTCCTGCCCTCCCCAAGTATGCGAATTCATACAGAAGGGCAGGGCTCAGATATACCCCAGATTGCAAATCCAGTCCCGCCTGGTTTGGTGTGTTCATTAAATCCCAGTTTGGCCATGTAACACGCCGTGCACTATACTTTCCAACGCCTGAGTATTACGAATATATCTATCACCCATGAGACACATGCGATCCCAGTTCCCTGTTCCACCAGTATGTACAAATGTAGATGAAAATGACTCCTAAATTCCAGTACAGAAGACGGGGAAGGCAGAAGAGCAAATGATTGCAAAAGAGAAGGACAGAAGGAAAAACAAATAACCGGAAATATATTACCATTTTGAAGTGTGTTCTACCAGTGCTCTTAAGTGCTGGCCTGACTTCTTCCTGTCCTTGCTCCAGCTGCCTCTCTATTAATATTTCAATTTACTTCTATTGCTTCTCTTTCCGTGTACAGTCATCTGGGCTGTCAGCAGGATGGGACAGCTCTCAGTACAGACTCTTAACTCGTCTGTCCAAACGAAATTTGATTCTCATTGCAGTGCCTATTGCGAGACATAGCTGGAGGCATCACACCAACGTCCTCACACCACGTCAGGGCAGTTGCATCCACCACTTTATTGTTTGCTCCTTCTGCACTAGCTCAGCATTTGGAAGCAGCAGCTTTTCTCGGTGGAAAATGTCACATTTGCAGCTCCTAGGTAACAAAGAAGGGACACTTATTTGCTTGAGTATTATGTATCCTTTATAAACATACTGTTTATTATCATGTTTGATCAGTAGAATTTAAATACACTCTTCCTAAAATTTGCATTAGTCTACTTTGACATGATGATACTAATAGATCGTCCTGCCACCGGTGGCAGTCAGCATCGAAGTATCTTCTCTAGCTAACACCTACATTTTAAGTGCAAAGTAGCTCATACCATTTTTTATAAATTCACATTTACTTTAGCGTACTCTTCATTTTGGTGATGTTTAAATAAACCTAAATGAGCCACAAATATTTTTTAGAGAAAGAATTCCCATGATCATTTCAATCTGCTGCTATGTTTAAGCTGAGTCGCACATTCCCCTAGAAAATGATCAGATCATTGCTTTGAGACTGAGGAATAGGTTGTTCTACTGTTCTTCTTCCAATGAAACTGGCAATGTTTTAGCCAAGCTCTGGCACTCCATACAATCTGAAACTCTAATGCTCATGGCTGCACTAGATGTGGAGCTCTGTGCAGAGAATCTCCTCAGTAAAAAGTCGCACAGCAAATACATTGAGCAGTCCACCACCCAAATCCTCTCAGGCCCTCGTTGAGTGAACAGGGCAGATCTAGCAGCTACAAAACCTAAAAGAGCTCTGTGAGTTACTAAATTATTTGCAATTATGCTGGTTTCAGCTGAGATAGAGTTCATTTTCTTCCTAGTAGCTAGTACAGTGCTGCGCTTTGGATTTAGTGTAAGAATTATGTTGAAAAGACTCTGATGTTTTAGTTGTTTCTAAGTAGCGCTTATCTGAGGTGAGGGATTTTTCCGTTTCCCATGCTCTGCCAGTGAGCAGATGCACAAGAAGCTGGGGGAGACCATGGCCAGGACAGCTGACCTGAACTAACCAAAGGGATATTCCATACCATAGGACATAGGACCAGGAGGGGCCAATTGCTGCTCAGGGACTGGCTGAGCATCAGTCAGTGGGTGATCAGCAATTGCATTGTGCATCACTTCTTTTTCATAGGGATTATTTCTCCCTATCTTTCTGCTATATTCATTTTCATTAGTATTATTATTATTACTGTATTTTATTTTAGTTATTAAACTGTACTTATATTAATCCAGAAGTCTTACTTTTTTTCCTTCCCATTCTCCTCTCCATCCCACTGGGCAGGGAGGAGTGAGCAGGTGGTTTTGTGGTGCTTAGTTTCTGGCTATGGTTAAACCACAACAGCAACTTAGTGCATTGCTGCATTTTCTCTGCTCTTCCATTGCCTTCCTCCTCTCTTCTGAAATAGGCAGTGAGACCTCTGGGAGTCACTGTTAATCGTTCCTCTCTCCACCCCATAAAAATTAATCTGTCTGAGGACCCACAGACTCCCCAGTGTTGGGTTGTCACACTGAGTCTCACCAGTCAAAAACTTCCAGGGAGCAAGGAGTGACAGAGTCTTCAGCAATGTTCCTGACCAATGGGAGTGCAATGATTATGTCCCTTCTCTCTAGAATCAATTGAGCTTGAAGAGTCTCGGGATGACCCAGGTTACTATTTTTCGCTTTCTCATACATGCATACCTAGGGAAAAGGTATCATGCTCTGTCTTGTGGTAGCCCATGAACTCGCTGGAAATAATGTGCTGGTCTGGGGTGATGGCCAGACAGAGATGTAAAAACCCTGAGGAGGACATGGACATACTGTTTTTCATGAGGTTTCCTTATGTTGCTCTGTCCATCTGTGTTGTAGGGTGCTTGGGCAGAAAACCCTCAGCCTAGATTTAGAGGGTAACCTGAAAGCACAGTGTGGGATCCAGGTACCGGTGAGTTTTGTTGACTACAGAGTTGGCCTCTACACTCTCTTCCAGAAAGATATAAGGCAGATATGGGGTGGACCTGGATTCTTGGAAAGAAAGTAATCTTGCTCAATGCTAGCATTCAGCTTGTGTGGGCAGATGGTTGAGCTTGTAGGGGTATATCTTTGTCCTGCATGGAACCAGCTTTAGACATGCCCTGCATGGGGATGGTTGATAGCCCAGCAGCTATCAGTGGTCAAGACCACTTCAGCTTTTATGTTGCCACACCAGTTGATGATTAGAGCTAAAAAGAGGTAATTTTTTGCCATGGAGTCTGAGGTGTGCAAATAAGTGAATTTGGATGAGTGCTAGAGTTGCTTCGCTGGTACAGCCAGGGGGCTTCTGAGTTGCCCATGCTCCTCAGGGTGATGTGCAGCCTGCATGCAACTGAGATGGTCTGAATATTCTCAGAGGGCTTCTCATGTGCACATGGACTGGGTGCTTTGCCTCAGTTGCCCTCCAGAGCAACACAACAGAGCAGAGGAGGTGTGAGTTACTATGTCCAATTGTTTGTGATATCAAAATCAGCTTGTAGAGGGATTTTTAAAAAAACCTTGACATGGCCATTCAAAACCAAATCCTTTTTGTCTCTATTTGAAAATAGAAACATCTCTGAAAATAGCAATTTTTAATAATATAGAGCTTAGAAGTACTGTCCACCAGATATTAGGCCAAGAAAACCAGTAAGCCCTGTGATCTATCAGTTGTGTTCTGACTAGGGATCAAAAAAAACATCATCAGGGAAATGAAGGACAGTTAACTTCTTTATCTCCTCTACCAGATGCACATCACTCCCTACAGATTGGTTACATGGCTCACCAATAGTGGCAGAATTGTGGATTATTTCAGAACAGTGATGTGCCAGCTTACAAAACAGTGCACTCCTAAGAAGTTCTTCGGTGATCATACACACACCAAAAAAAGAGTTTCACTTTTAATTTGGTGTGTGAAAGTCTTTTAATTTCCCACACAATTTAGTACCTTCTTATGCTAGGTGAATTAAGACAGAACCCTGTCTCCCCCACAGAACTACATTCTGTCATTATGTTGCCATCTACTGGGAAAATTGACATCATCTTATTTCAGGTATTTCTGAAATCCCAGTCTATTATTTCAGTACCTACATAAAACTGCAGTGTTGATAAAATACTGACTTTCAGGCATTATCCATGAAACAGAGACCTGTGCTATTTATTTTTTAAATTACTGTATTGGCTCTGATTGAGATGGAGTTAATTAGTCACACAATTACTTTTAAATAAAGAAAAAATAAGTACATTTTGGGATAGTTTCAAAAGAACTATCTCCTTTCTGGTAAGAAAAAAAAAAGGTGTGTGATAGGTATAGGTGGGATATATATATACAAAATTTCTCTGTGTATGTTAAAAATTACAGAATTATATCTGGACTTGCAGAATTATATCCCCTAATATATCAAGTTCGAAACTGTAGTTTCTAATATAAAGATCAGCCATTCATTTTGTGGATAGAAAGACCAACTACATCAGATATGTTTCTAGATGTGCCTGCTTTTCTTTATGACCTTTTAGCAAACATGATACAAAAAGATTTGCCAGAAAGGGGACAACCCTCCTCAAGGGTTTGGACAAAATAAAATGCATTTCTGCTGCCCTGCTGGAGTTACATGCCATGAGTACATGTTTCATGAAAACATGTATTCTTTAAAAAGGAATTTATGAAAGATCAATAGTAAATCCATTATTAAAATAGCAGTGGTATATATTTGGTCTCCAGGGAGCCTCTCTTTCAATAGCGTTATGGGAAACCTTGCAGTTAACCATGAGCTCATAAGCAAGTTGGACACACATGGTGAGGTCATCACAAGAGGCTTATTGTCTTGCTGCAGGCATTGTTCAAACTGCTGCTTGACAGGTACCCCCAAATGGACACTATTTTCTTTGCCTTTCGTGGCCTTCTTCTTGCTTCCCCCTGCTCCTGAATAGACACACGCACCCACCACTTCTTCAACACTGGCCCTGTTCTTATATTTTTACATCTTTATTTGATAACTTCAGCTTTAGTTAGTACCCCCAGTAAGCCAACACCCCTTTCACTTTCTGTGGATATCTTACTCTCAAGGTGGAGGTCCCCCAAACCCCCCTTTCACTATATGTAACGCCCAGTAGCTTCTCCTGCCATTGCCTCATTATTTTAGACGCAGGTTGGGATTAGCCAGCCACTTTTCCTGGTCCATTATCTGCAACAGGCAAAAGTTTACCTTGTAATCCCATCATGCCATGAATGGTCACCTGCCTGCATGCCTTAAGATACTGTTCTAAAATCCTAAACCAGTCAGAATATTAAAAAAAATATACCTTATAAAGACTTACGCTGTGAAGTCGTAATTGGTGTTCTTAGACATCCCAAGTATACCTATCACACACACTTTACATCGTGGTTCTGAGTTGTTGTCATCTCAGTAAGTCTAGAGCTTGTCTCTCTGAAGAATGTGGCAAAAAAAAGTCATAATTGCTGGTTTGGTCGATGATTGTGCTGTTTGGCTGAATGTCATGCTCCAGACAGAAGAGTTCCCACCTTGCATTGCTGATTTGAACTCCGGAGATACACCTACATGAAAAGGGGAGGATAAGGGAAATGGTGAGAAGAACCAGTCAATGTCCCGAGTCTACAAGCTGATCTTATCTGCAACCCCAAAGCAAACAATGATTACAGAATTTTCCACAAGACTGGAATTAATGGGAAATATTCTAACAGTTATTTACAAATAGGAAGAAAAATAATTTTCTGGGCATGGAAACAATTATCACAACAGCTAGAGATTTACAGCCATGCCTACACATGGTGTACTGTGCACGGGATCTACGTGTACACACACAGAAGCCCATATAGACAGAAAAAATATGTTTAGGAACACAAAATAAACAACAGTAGGTCCCAGCTAAGTAGTATGGGCCAAGTCCAGTTATCTGGGACAGGATGCAGCACTGCTGCCTGATTGATAAAGCAAAGGCTATGAAGTATGTGTTCAACAGAAGGTTGAGATATATGAAGATGTGTTGGATGAGTGGAAAATAGGTTTGTAGAAGTTAAAGGAACTAGAATTATAGTGCCTTGAGTATCTTAATTAATTCAACCACTGATTGTTTCGGCCCATTCCCTGGGTACTTGTAATTCAATTTAACATGTGAATAGTTAACTTGATACTCAGGAGGACTTCGTACTCTTTACATGATAGATTAATCTCCTGAGAAATTCTTCTTTATACATACTCTTCTGTAATCATGGCTGTTTAGTAATAAATACTTTTTCTGAAGTGTTTATTACTGTATCTTGCACATAGGTTAATAACAGGAATCTGAAACACAAAATACAGTATCATATTGCTGCCCAGACAGGTTGTGGAATCTCCTTCTCTGGAGACATTCAAAACCTGCCTGGACACGTTCCTGTGTTGACTTCCCTAGGTGATCCTGCTTTGACAGTGGGGTTGCACTAAATGATCTCCAGAGGTCCCTTCCAACCATTCTGTGGTTCTGTGATATTCTAAATGAAACAGAAGTGTGTGTCCTGTGGATTGCTATGCAGACTTCCAAGTACTGTGAATTTAAAGGGTTCTCTCAAAAACACTCTTGTTGGACATGGTAATTTTGAATATGAATCTTTTGGCAGATGATTTTTATACAGTCTTATGAAGTAGCTAGACAGATGTCCCCATTCCTTTGCTCTTAATTTTAATACTCACAAGCTAGTAGGAAAAGGCCATTAATACAGGGTTAAACATACTATATTCAAAGTACATCCAAAGTAGCTTCTACCCAAAAAAGAAAAGTTCCATCCACATATGACTTTCCTTGTAATAAATATATTAACACAAATGTAACTACATACTGGACTCTAAATTTATTTACTAAGAAGCTAATGCAATAGTTTGTACACTGTAATGTTTGTTGCACCAAAAATGAAGCAAAAGTCACTTCAACCTTCCCAGCTTCACTCAGATCTTGACCAGAGTAGGGGGAAACAGAAGGCCAGACTGATTGCTCATCATCTTAGAAAATAATCTATTTTTATCTTACCATGCTTCCATTTTTGGTTGGTAGCACCACCTTTGGTTAATGATGTTTCTCCTGTTGTATAAGCAGCCTGGTGCAAGTTGGTGGGGCAGCCAAGCCTTGTTGGCAGGGGCCCTGCAGCAACAAGTCATAGGCCGGAGGTCATGATCACTCCCAGGCAACCATCCCATTCCACTCCTTCACCTGTTACACCAGCAGCCTGCTTTCTACCTATGTACAGGACCCAGCCCTAAAGTCTCTTCTTAAATTAGTCTTCCTAGTTAATTCTCCAAGCTAAACATTGGTTGGTGTTGTTTGTTTGTTGGTTTTTTGTTTGTTTTGGTTTTTGGAGGGGGGGGCATTTTGTGTGTGTGTTTTCTCTTTTTTTTTTTTTTCCTAAAAAACCAACAGTAACAAAAACCCTAACAAACAAACAAAAAACCTCCAACATTACAACTGGTATTAGTAACCAGAATTTTAACGATTATGGAGCGTCTTCACAAGTAACTGGTTTCCTTTCTTAAAACTCTTAACAACCTGGGGATATGCTACTGGTAACTCATTAAAAAGATTATTAACCAATTCAGAATTTCTTCATTTACTCTTTCAAAAGGTGGCATTATTTTTAAGTGACTGTAGATGAGTGGCTGATGTGGAAGTAACTTGCCTAAGTTCAACAGAATGCAATGAGGTTGAACTGCAAGGGAATCCATTTGACTATTTGATCATCTGTGGACAAGGTACATGGGGTTATCTTCTTGTCCCCTGGGGCTAAGGCACAAAACCCTCATCTTTCTGAGAGCCATTCCTTATCTTTGTGACCTCTGCTCATCTGATTATAGACAAATGTTTTTCAGCCTTTCAGCTGCCTACAGTGTGGACCAATAGAAGTTCTTTACACATAGGAAGAAGATGACAAAACAAAAAAGTATAACTGTAATTTGCTCTTCTATCTGGAGTTACTATCAGAAAGTTCACATACATGTCACACACACACACACACATTCTCTCTCACAAGGCTTAAATAAAGCCTATGCCCTTTCCCCCCAAGATATAATGAGAGTACAGAGAAAAACACAAAGATAAGTACCAGGTACTTTATTCTTGGTTGTGCCGGTGTTGGCCATCCCAAGGTACATGGAAACACATAATTATAAAAAAAAAAAAAACAAAACAACAAAAAAAACAACAAACTGGATCTTACAGAGCAAGTAACTAACTCCTATGAAAATGCAGAGTAACACCCTACCAACATCATCAGTTTCTCAGATCTCAGAGTCACACTGAACAAGTCCTCTACGTAATTCAAATTTGCCTGTACAAGGACATGCACTGAAACATTTCCAGAAATTGAAAACTGTTGAGCATCGATGCATTAAATGCAAAAGTTTTTGTATACTTTCAAATAAGCAGCTCTACAAAGAGGTAAATCAGCAGTCACTTTATTGTGAAAATTAAATATTGCCGTTTTAGAATTAATTGCAAATGAACCCTGATAGATTGTTTCTGCTTCTTGACCTCTCATGATGAATTAAATTTACTACAAATGCAAAGTCAGTAGGTTACCAACCTACACTTAAAATCAAGTTGAATGTTAAGTCTTGGTAACTGAGTGGCTACAACATTTAACAGCATTATAAACATCATGTATGGCCTCCCCAGACCACTGGTCCCAACTCCCAAAAGGCAGCTCTGACATCTAACTAAAAATGTTAATAAAAAATAGAGAAAAAACCCACAGTTGTTTAGAATTAAATAGTCCATCTGCTGAGAACTTGGCCTGATTTCAGAGTAAAGTCTGCAATTTCATTAACTAGCTTACAAAGTACTTAAAGCGAGGCCTTGCAAAGTAGGGGGCCAGTAGACACAACACAGTCATTTCTCGAAAGAGCTCAACTCCAGGCAGAGCTTCCGTGTTTTATACTACCTGGTTTCCCATCAACTGTTGGTTGCAGAGCTGCCACTACACTTACAGTTGCATTACAAGGACCATCAAGAGCAACTCTTCCCTATGTGTGCAGAGTATGTACAAAATAACTTTTTAATATGGTGAAGCATTATGTGCTGCTTATCCTATTGTAAAATTCTACACAAGACAAAAACTCTGGCGAGGGATATGGGATTGTTTTGTTTTATTCTTAAACAACTAGGCAAGGTCATTGCTGCATTCCTGAATCACCTGCCCCAGTTTATCCGACACTAATATTGGAGTATCTCTCTGTTGGGATAATCCAAGAAGAAACAGACCTATTTTTAGCAGTGAAGATGCAGCGTCCTGGAAAATAACAAAGTGACAGATTGCACACAGTTTGAAAAGCAAAACCAAGCTGCTATCCATGTGAGGAAAACAGAAATAGCCACCACCTCAATGTATGGCTACTGCTGGAGACAAAGGAACGACCTGAAGGAGACTGCTGTTTTTAAGACAACACACTGCATGGCTATGCTTGACAGGTTTGGTGTATTGGAGAGAATTTGCCCACCAAAAAGGCTGCTTTGTTCAATGTTTTGTAATTTGGGCTGACGTCAGTCAATCTGAATCCTTTTGGCAGAAATGCTAGGATGGCAGGCTGCGCATTTGCCACAAAGGCTCCTTGCCTTTCATTTGTTCTCTCCAGCACACAACAGTTTGCTCCAGGGAAAGGAATACTGAGGTAGGTCAGTGCTCTCTCACTGGGAATTTCCCTGTTGTCCATCGATGATAGGTAGACGGATGGAGAAGAAATTAAATGTTCTACCCCAAACCTCCAATTTCTGCCCTAAGTGGTCAGAAATGGAGTTGGTCTGGTGACAGGTCTGCAAAGACAGTAATTTTCTTGCCACAGATGTGGGGAAGTTTATGGGATCTCAGAGAAGTATCTCTTTCTACCTATTAAACTTATGTTCTGCCTGATAGAGCATTGCTAAATGGTTCCCATGTAACCCAGGAGTTTAGATAGAGGGGGTTGGAGGAATTCTGAACAGACTTTTTGACATCTACATAAACAAAGCAAGAGGAAGGGAAAGAGTAAAACAGTGTAACAACTTCAGTTGTTTAACTAGCCAATAATATAGAATATAGTTTAAAAAAATAAATCTACTTCCTTACCCTCACCACAGGCTCCTAAGAATTACGGTACATCAGTCAAACACAAAGTGCTGTAATTTGCATTTAAGACGAGTAGGTGCAGAACAATAGTCTTTCTGGCCCACCACCTTGCTTTTCTGGCTTAACTGTGACTAAAATAAAGAGTACCTGTACAGGGAGGCATTAGTCACAAGAGAAACCATGGCATTCAAAATGCAATAGGCTTCACTTTCTCCAGTATCATTCTTCTGCATGCTTGTCCTAAATCCCATGCTGCAGGAACTGGTCTTTTCAGATGTCTTCAGCATAAAAGAATATTTCCCTAATTATCTGTACTTTGTTGTCTTCTGCAGTCATGCCTCCAAGAACCCTATTTCACTTGTTCAGAGAACTGCCCAGCATTTGCAAGGACAGAGCCTTCTTTCAGAGTTCATAACTGGCGACACAACCCTCACTCAAAAGTTACATCCAAAGCAAAGTGTTTGAAAAGGATTCTTACTCAGTTGTAGATTACCCTGGTGTTCGACAGAAGAGTTGCTGTAGAGCCAAATAAAACATCAGGAATACTTGGCAGAGTTTCAAAATTCATACAACACCATTTCCCATCTGAAGAAACAAAAGGTATCACCACAGGAGCTGGTCATCTGAATTAGGACAGTGATTTCAACAGTCCTTGAAGAGCCTGACAACATCCTCAACACAAGTTTTACACCAGCAGAGAAAAACACATTCTGTGACAGAAGACACTCAGTCTTGAACTGGAGGCCTATGGACTGGAGAAAATACAGCTGCCCAAGCCTGTCGGAAGAGCTGAACCAGTTTGTAAATGAAAGGCAGTGATGTGGGAGAAGCTGCAAAATGAAACAAAAAGCAGAAGAGTTTTTATTATGAAAAGTAAAACGAAGATACACTAAATATTAAGACCTAATCCCAACTAGAGTTAATTAAAACCTATCTTACTTCCTTCTGTGCTGTTCAGGGGGCCTTCCCTCAGGGCACCGCCTGCATCCCTAGCAAGCCACCTTCAGTATTTTCCAATGGACTATTTGCAGAACAGTTGTGGAGCACTTGCCACCCAGCAAAAGGTGAAGCACCCATCCCCTTGATGCCCCAGCTGCCACCTCTACGTCACAGGACCAAGCCATTCTTCAGCAATAGCAGCAGCCATCACTAGCGTGACTCCAGCATAAGCAGATTAAATGCACAGCCACGTTACTGCCCAGGGCAATGCTCCTCCTTCCTGACAGGACGCCCCTAGAAGGCAATGAATCTTCCAACATATATGCACCTTGTAACACCTCAAAATGACCAAGGCGGAGGCCAAGTCTAGGACAGCTGAGTCTGTCTCTCACTGATTGTACTTTGCTTGTTGGAAAGAGCTGAGGATGGAGTAGCCGTTTACAGAAAGCTGGCTTTTGTGGAGCTTCATCTTTCTACACATGGATTACAACTGAAAACAGTTGAAACAAGCCCAAATAATAAATTCTTGGCCACACAGTTTTTGTGTCTCCCAAATCTAATAAATACAACTATTTTCTTCTCTGTAACTATAACGGGATTTAAAAAAATAATTGAACTTTTAATGCTGTACCTGGGTCCAATCTCACCACCACCAGGTAGAGCAGAAAAGTAGCCAAGAGCATCTTTTTGTAAGGAAGTAAATAGAAGTGGCTGGACATGGATCTCAGTGCTCTACGTAGCAACGTCAATATGGTCAAGAGCTTTTGGGACAGAGCACCTAGAATACAAGAACAGAAAGGCAGTTACAGAAAGTGAAAGAATCACGCAGATACAGATAATAAGAAAATAAGATATTAAAGTATGATTGTTCTTAGTTTGATTGCATGAGAACTGGGTTGGGGTTTTTGTTGTTTTGGGTTTTTCTGTGATAGGGAACAGAGAAACTGTACAATTTTATAACACAATTCATTATGCCTTTTTTTTTTTTTTTCTTAAACATCTACATTAGTAATAAAATGATCTTATACCACAGTAGTGCCAGCTTCTCTCCTGGGCAATAATGTCAAGTGATTTACAGTTACAAAGCAGAGAGTACACAGAGACAACAAAATGTGCCCTTGGAGGGTTTCTAGTTAGTTTTAGTTTCCTTTTAGTACCTTTTTTTCAAAAAAACCAAAAACAAACCCCAAAAAACCAAACCACACAACCACACCAAAAAAACAACAACAACAAAACGTTTACTCTGAAGTGCTTTTCAACCTGGAAAACAATTCTCATCTCTTGACATTGGCAGAGACTAAATATGCTGTATAATTTCAGTGAATGGACCACTAAGTCTCCCATCTCCTGTGATACCCACAGAACTTTCTCATGGCTGGTTTGTCATGACAATATTCTTAATACCTAGTTAATACTTGCTACCCTTTGTTAGTAAGGGACTAACACACACAAAAAAATAAAACCAAAACCAAACCAAACAAACAAAACAACAACAAAACAAACTAAAAAGAGGAGCACAGAGGGAAAGCCTACCCAAAACAGTTTCTGCTGCTGGATCTTGCTGCTTTTCAGCAGCTGAGTGCATCTTTTCCTGTTGAGTCCACTGACATCGGCTTTCACAAATGGTCCTGAGAAATGCTTGCTGCTGCTCGCTGTCAAAAACGTCGCAGCCATGTACCAGCTCTTCTGCCTCCTCAAATCGGCCAAGCGGAAGCAACACGTGCAACAGATAAAGCTCCAGCAAAGAACCATACTCGGGGAGCGTCCTGTTGGTTTGGTCTCCCAACCAGGTACTGCCAACCTCCAGCATCACCAGAGGCTCTCTCACTTTGCTGTATAAAAGGATACTGAAATAGACGAAATACTAGAAAACACCAACTCTTTGTAGGAGTTGAGGTCAATGACAGCCACTACCCACATGCAGCTCTCACAAAGTCACGTATCTGGGTCTACACTTGAAGCACAGAGGGATCTGCAAGGCAGCCTTATAGATGCAGCCACTGATGTTACTTTCTCAGCATCACCCCTTTAGTCCTTTATCCCCACGAAGCAATGTGCAAGGCCAGCAGGCGTGACCCAGCAGGTCCTGAACAGGCCTGTCACAGGTTCTGCTTTCATCCTCATGTACACCATGCAAAGTGTAAATACCACACAGTATTCAAGTCTGGCCTGCTATTAAACCTAACACAAGCCCTGCATATATTTGACAGCCATAGACAGAAACTCACCACAACTCCAGAACTTTTGGAGGCAGATGTTCAGGGACATGGTAATACTGCAGGACCCAAGACAGAACTTCTCGCCACCGGTTCATCTCAGCCAGAGCCTGAATCCCCACAACACAAAGGGAGCATTTCACTTCTGCAGAACTGGTAATGAAGAGACACCTAAATAAGCACTTCTTAAAGCCACGTTTCCCCTCAGATTGCTTCCAGTGAGCTACAGCCTAGCTTAGTGCCTTGCAGTTCTCTGGCAGCCGCTTCCCCTTCTTTCCCTCCCCTCACCCCCGATAAAAAGACAAATTCAATGCCCTGAGAAGATGTGCCGAGTCAGTATCTCCAAGGAGGATACAGGACATCCTAGGCACACCTTGCTTCCCTCAAGCACACACAGATCCTTTCATACAAAAGGTGCGAATACAGACAGGCCGTATTAGCAACCAAGGCCGGGTTACAACCCGTTACTAAACCGTTACTAGCTCGCTTTTTAGTAACGAGCGCCAACCTCCGTTAATTTAAACGATTAAGAAAAAGCTACGGGACACCACAGGAAGGACCACCAGTGCTTCCACCATTCATATGAGTAATATTTATATTTGAACCTACGAGCCTAACGCGATTTGAACCTAACGCCCCGCCAAAAACAAGGTTTATTAAACGCAAAAAGCCCTCTGCAGAATAAAATAAAACCACAAACAACGGCCTGCAGTGAGAAGCCAGCCCGACGCTGATGCGACGCCGAGCCGCTTCCCAGCGCCGCCCTCTCTTTGGCCCTCCCCACTCGCACCTGTCAGGGCCGGTACCGGGGCCCAGGCTGTCGCAGCCGGCCTCACACCTCTCCACGGCAGCCGCGAAGTCCCGGTGCAGCACCAGCAAGTCCGCCGCCTCCTCCAGCAGCGAGGCCGCCTGGGCCGATACTGGGGGCCAGGCCAGAGACTCGTTCCTCATGGCGGCGGCGGGAGGGCTGCCGGGAGGGCTGCTGTCGCCGCCGCCGCCTCCCTCCCTGCGCCCTTCCATTCCCCGCCCGCCCGGCTCCGGGGCCGCCACGGCTGCGCTTGGCACGGCTCCGCTCGTCCACGCAGCTGCAGCAGGGCTGCCTCCCGCAGACCCGGAAAGCCGCGAGGACACCCCCACATCGCCGCCTCCCGGCAGAGGAAGCGCCCCGGACGACATCTTTTTCCCGCCCCGCAGGCCGGCGGGACGTGTAGTCTGGCGGTGGCGTGAGGGGGCAGCAGTGAGCGGCTGCCGGGACACAGCGTGCGAGCGGCGACCGCTTCTCGGGCGGGGCGGGGATGGCATCCCGGGGCCCCTCTCGCCCGCAGCCGGGGCAGCGGTCAGAGCTGACTTTGCGACAGTGAGGTGTTAAAAGCGGGGTCTCTGGGGCTTCTCCGAGAAGCGGCGACCACAGGCTGTGGGATCACGACGCTTTCGCTGTGCTGGGGATCGGTCCCCGTCCCTGCCAAAAACCTCTTCAGTTGTCACTCGCGTGGCTGCCAGCGGGGAACGGCCGAGCCAGCGCTCTCCGCCTCGGCTGCCCTCGCCCGCAGTCGGGTCAGAATCCCGCGGCGGCTGCTGCCGTTCTCCCCGCGGCCGCCGGGCGTCAGCCCAGCCCCAAACGTGTCCGAACGGAGCCAGCGGCCGCTTCGGAATAAGGCTGCGGTCCTGCAGCTTTACTCCCCGAGGCCGGGCGAGCAGGAGGGGAAGGGAAGGTGCTTTGCCCCCTGCTCCAGCAGCTTTCTTGAGGGGGTAATAGGTGCCCTCCTCGCCTGCCGTCTCTTCATCCTCACTCACCCCCGTCCACGTTTATAAGCACATTACGCTGTTAAAGAAGCTGGAGGGCATAACAACATCGTCTTCATCAGTATCCTGGAGGCAACGGTTCACATTCTTCAGTTGTTATTTCAAAACAATAGGGTGTCTTGGTTACAAGGTAATTATGGTAGGCAGTGCAAACTCTCTTCAAAAATTTATCTCGCCGGGAGTGGCAGGATTTATTTATTTTGTACTGCTGACCCTCTACTATGATCAGTTAATTAAAAAAAACAAAAAAACAAAACCCCCCCCCCAAAAAAAAAAAAAAAAAAAAAAAAAAAAAAAAAAAAAAAAAACCCCAACAGTCAAGAACAGGCTAAAAAGAAACA
>JANIJG010002143.1:96790-109371 GCA_024611175.1 Megaceryle torquata | reverse complement strand
AATCATTGCTTCTTTTGTGTTGGTTTGATTTCCAGATATACAATATTTCATCATGTATGCAAGTGGACTCTGATCAAAACACCAAATTTCTGGGCTGTTTGGATGAAAACTGCAAGCAGGGTGAAGTGACAGAGGAGATTTAATTTCATTCTCAGCTAACCAAAGTATGATTGTAAACAAAGCACTGTACTAAACAGAAGGAGAGCTATTTTTCAAAAGCTTTCCCCAGAACTTCTATTCATTGGTTTTCCTCAGCTGAAATTGTATTGGATATAATAATATTGCACAGTTAGCTGTAAAATATATGTTTGAATTTTCCCAAATGAAAGAAAAAATGATGAGGATTGCTTTTGATAAATGCAGCATATTTACATACTGTAAAATAAAATATGCTTCTTTTTCTGGAATCATATAACAGCATATATTAAAAAGTATATTTCTTGAGAACAGAAGAAAAAACCCTGAATTTATCTGCATATTTTAATAAAGAGATAGAGTTTTTCCTATTATCTTTGAGCATCTGAGGGAGCTACCTTCAGGAAAGTCTTGCTCCTATAAAGATTTTAAAAATATATATATATATTTTTACTTATTGCATGCATGAACTTGAGGATTTAAATATGTAATGCAGTATTAAGATACGGAATTTGTAGTTGAGTACTGTAGGACTGTGCAGTAGCCATTACAGTTAACATTTCAAAAGTGCTTTCATTCTGACCTACAGTTTTCACTCGTAACTTTCTTAATTCTTTAAGTTCAAGGTGATGTTTTTAGATGCAATGTCCCTACGTCCTTGCTGGTTACTTTCCTTTTAGCACTTTGTTTTACTTTCACCAATATGTTTAATTTCACTAGTTTTTCATTCAGAGCATTAGAGGTAGAAGATAATAATGTAACTGTTATTGCAAAGAGAAGCACCTTGGAGTGGTCTGATGAGAACTGATGTTGATTTGTCAGAGTTCTCATATACTCATCTGTTTTTAACACATAAACAATGAATTGGTGGTTTTGGGGTTTGTTTGGGTTTTTTTGGTTTTTTTTTTTTTTTACAATCGTGTTCAGCTTCATTCATACTTTCTTTGCAATATAAATTTAAATGTTCCTATTTCAGTTGGGATAACACTGGGTTAGCACTGAGAATTTTGGAAAGATCTTCACTGTGAGATTAGTTTCTAGAGATGAGTGCTACATGGACATCTGGAGTTATCAGCACTCAGAGCTGTTTGACTGTTAATGATGTGCCTTTCCTATATGTCCATGCCAAGATTCAGTTAAACAAATATTCAGAGAAGTGGATTTCTGCTCCAAGAACCAGGTGAACACTTTCAGGTAAGACTGCTTGAGAGGGAGAGAAAACAATGCATTTATATTTGATATCTATTCCAAAGAAATGCTATAGAGTAAAAATAAGCAGGCCAGGATCTTTGCAATAATTGTTGTAAGAAAGACCAACCCTCCCTTATAACTAGACTGTGCAACTGAGTGAAAAATCTACCACAGAGAGAAAATTGAAATTAACTATAGGACAAAAACATAAGCATTTTATCTAAAGATCTGAGGAAGAGTCTGGTACAATTTTGTATTATTCAGGTTTAATAACATTATACACTAACTAAATAGCTGGTGAGCCTCCTAATAGTTCTCCCTTTCTTGCTGCTGGAACCATTAAGCCTCCTAAAATTCCGAGTGCATCTTCAGTTAAACCTTACTAAACTAGTAAGCATACTTTCAGGATTTCTTGTCTATTCCCAGCTAGTTTGATCTCTAGATACTGAAAGGAATAGCAACTGAAAATCACGCTACTTTATTTGCTTGTGTACAAGTGTTTTTAAGTAAAAACTGACAGAACTGAGACCTGTTGTAGGAAAATTTGGCAAGTATTTTGCTTGGAACATTTGCTATATTCTGTTTCTGAAGAAAATCAGATCTTTGTGCCTATCTGTTGTGAACTTCAACAGATTATCAACAAAAAGACATCAGTTCAAAGCAATAACCTAGTGTCAATTATTTTCAAAACCAAAAAAGTGTACTTTATTTTGTATACCTTTCATAAAGTAGTGTCATGCAGCATTTAAAAGTCTGTTGCAGTTTTAAGTATGAGCTACAATGGTCTATCAGATCTGTGCTTGCTTTCTCTGTTCCATTTTCACTATAGCTGACCAGATGCTTCAAGTAATTATATGTCTGACACAGACAAGTAACACTGATAAACACATGATCCCATCTCTCTTTGACTCTAAAGGGTTGTCGAGACTTTAGTTGATATATAAAAGCTGAACTTAAAAAAAAAAAAAAAAAAAAAAAAAGTCTTATCCTGTGTAATTTATAAATCAGGACATTTGGTATTAATCTGCCTTCTGCAAAATGAACCAATCAGAATTTTTGGGAAGATGTCCACATTAAACAGAGAGATACTCTATGGAAGCCACAGTACACAGTTACAGCCAATTTGTGTTCAAGTCCAAATGTTAAAATGTTCTTTATCCAGCTAAAAGGGGGACTTTTTAATAAATTCTGGAACAGTTTCCTGCAATAATCTCCACATGTACTTTTTATAAAAGTAAACATTAGCTGTTGCTATGACCTGATTTTATTTTAACCTGAACTGTATTTACTATACCTAAGGATAATTCACATGGAGCAAAGAGCCCTAATATTTGTATTTTAGAATAAATATTATGAATATCTCTCAGGGGAAGAAAATGTTTAGATAACCTACCTTTCACACAGAAAAGCTGGCTGCTGAACTTTCAAGCCAGCAGTTCTTCCCTGTTGTTCTAAATGAGAGACAGTACTACATATGAAAATTCAGTGCCTCCTGGCCATACTTAAGAAACCCTATTTCTTTGTGAAAGAGGAGAACGTATGGAAGCTGTAAATAAATTATGATTGCCAAAGATCAGAGGAATTTTTACACAAGACCAAAGCAACTTAAGCTCATTCTTTGATACAAACCTTTAATAATTCAATATAGTGGTAATTTTGGTATTGCTAGAATTCCTAACAATTGAACAGATCTCCAGGTTGTTAGCAGATGATTACAAATTATTAGTAGCTGACCTCTGCAGAAGTCATACAATTCAATGTTTAATTTAAGCAGTAGGTATGACTTTTTTCCTAGGAAGCCCTGGAAACCACCATGAAAACACCACAATAGTCATTTGATGACGACACACTGTTCCGTTCTTTAACAAGTACTTCTTGCTCAGATGTCAAAGGCAATCACTTTGAGCTACTCATTCAGGTAATTTGGAAACATGATTTAAAATATGATGCCTTAATGAAATAGCATGTTGGACATCAGAGAAATGAGTCAGCAAATCTTCTGCCTCTTATCCTTTCCAGCAGAAATACCTAAAATAAATATATACTCACTGAGGAAAGCTCATCCCCTTTAAAAACAAAAAATTCAGTCCTGTGATAGTGGATACTCACACTTACAAGTCCTACTTCAAATAGGTATAGGTTATGAAACATTGACACTGTTTTCTCCTTTGCAGGAGGACTATTTTAGTTTTACACTGACCTGCCAAGTCTCAGGCGATGTGAGCTAGACTTGTTGGAAAGGATCTTTCACTCTCATGCCTACACCTTATACATTTGCAAGGCAGCATCCCAGCCCCCAGTAGTACCCATGCCAGCACACAGAGCACAGCTGACTCCTGGGAGTCAGGGGGAGGGAGCCCATAGAATTCCACAAAACCAGCAGGATGTGCTTCTTAATAGAGTGCAGAGATCAGGGAGCATCCTTCACTCTACCCTCTCTTTCCCTCTTCAGTGATGTAAATCCATGGCCATTCCTCTGTGATGGAGCTCACCTTACCCATCAGATAAGGTAAACCTCAACACCTTTCTTAGGCAATCATCCCACCACATGTGTGTCCTTGTCTTCAGATCAGAGAAGGGGTGCCTCATGCATCAGAAGTCATGAACTCTGATGGGTCTGTTATGTGAGATGGGGAAAAAATTTGAAATGATCAAGCTTTCACATAGGACCATAGCAACAATACTCAATTCAGAGTGTTACAAAGGCAAAATATTGAACAGGAAACTCAACAAAACTATATTCAGTTCCTGTTACCAGTCCAATTGTGCTTATTGTAGATAATGTTCTTTTACTGGGCTTATTCCTCAACAGATGTAAACAATTTAACTCAATTGAAGCCAGCAGAGTACTTGATTCCTATGAGCTGGAGATCTGGACCCACAGAAGAGCAGGATTCCTTTCAAAAAAAAATTTTTTTTTTTCTGTTATTCACCTAATACTAATATTAGTCTGCAATTTTTGAGCAACTACTGCGTAGGCAAATGAACTTTTAATAAGTAAAAGATTACAATTCAAATTGATTAGTTTAAAAAAGGAAAAGAGAGAATACAAGAAAGAAAGCAAGTGAGCAAGGAGGAAAGGAAAGGGAAAAGGAAAGAGAGAGGAAAAGGAAAGGCATGAGTTCACAAAACAATGAAATTCCAGATGTGTATTACTTTATTTTCAGACAGGGTCAGTTAACATATTTCTGTTCTGGCATGTGCATTCATTTTCTGAACAGGGTGGAAATTCAACATAATGAGCACCTGATCATCCTTTACTAATGAGCCAGATATGCCCTGTTATTTAATTTGCTCTTTCATAATTTCATACACTATATACTGCTTAACACTATACCAGTCAGTCTAATGGAGGAAGCTTGTCTTCATCCTTTTCACTCTCCCTGCTAGTAAATGGATTTAGAAAAAGGAATGTAGTCTATTATTCAAAGATGGTTTCTACAATGGTTCACAACAGGTTAATGAATGATTTCTAATACTCATATTAGACCAATCATATTAATAACAGAGAAGAGCACATGAGGGTCATAGTGCTAATTGCATAGGAGGTCCAGCCAGAAGGCATCTTTATCTTAGAATTCAAGATGCACCAAGTTTGACTAATCACCCACAGTGTGTTTGCAATTAAAATAACACTGTATTAACCCTGACAATGTGAGGTATCAATATTTTATGTGTGGCTTGACAGTTCTAAGCTGAACATTTGTAGTGCTTGATATCATGCTCACAGAAAGCACACAGCTCTTGCTCTGCTTTAGGCTGCAGCCAAGGGTATTACATGGGAAAATTCAAAGGAGGTATTTATTCCAGAAATTTCATTTTATGCTATTATTTTTAAGAATGATGTTAATATCATAAAACCCAGGAATTTTGTAACTTATGTTGCTTTATGCACCATGACATAAAACCTGAACAGTTATAAAAAATCCTATTGAAATTAGTGGAAAGAATCCTCTGACTACTTTAGCTTCACCCTGAATTGAAGGAAATGAAGAGTGATTTTTCATTTTAGTGTGATTCTGGCTGATTGTTGCACAAAGAAGTTCAAAGTATGCACAAAGCAAGTTGCATTAGCAATAGTTGCATGTATGAGGCAGATCTTCACCTGCTTTAAATTGGCGTGGGGATCAGAGTATTCTGTTGGCATGTGAGCCTCTGATTTACACATGTAAAACCTATGAAGCAGTTTAACTTGCAGATTAAGCTCAATTTCCCAAATCTGGATGTCAAAAAAGGAAAATATTGGTCCTTCCTCCTTAGCCCACATCCCCAAGTTCTCCCCAACACTGCCCAGCTCTCCTATAGATCTGGTTTTCATTTGCATCTCTGCTGTTACACTTGTGATAGCTCATCTATAGGAAACACAACCACCACTGTCCAAAAACCTATTCAATCTTCATCATTTATAACTTAAAAAAATAAAGAACCCCAGTTCCCCTCTCCCAAACTTTAATGGCTGTTGAGGATACTCCAAATTCCCAGATCACATGCCCAGAATCATTGCATAACTTTCTAGATTTTCTTTAAAAGAAGCATTTATCTGAGAGCCAGGTGCTTTTCTGAGTTCCACTGAGTATGTTACAAAACAAAAAATACAAGACACTTGAAAATGCCTTTTGACAATGAACTAACACTAGCTGCTTTGTTAGATCTCAGGTAGGTTATGATATGTTTTTGTGCCAATAGATTTTTTTATATATATATCTTATTCTTGTTAGTATTGTGAACACTTTCAAATGTTTGTCAGTTGATGGTCTTTACAAAATGGATACAATCCATATCTGTGTCAGACCTTCTAGTTCAGGTACAATAGCTTAGCTCCCTGGAGCTATGATTTTTTTCATGTAATAGATTTGTAAAGAACTGAAATGATGCCAAGTAGACTTAAATGCTGTTCCTCAACTTTTGCAAACAGTTGTGGTTTTGCTTGGATCTTCTTCAGTCAAAATTATATAAAATTATTTCAGGTTTTAAGGAACATATTGAGAGAGGCCTTTGAGACTTTAAACTAGTAATAGACTTTCTTGTTAGGCCTCTGTATTATTGTATCTTATATCTATCTTCAAAAATGCCTTACTGAAGATTCCTGCATTTCTAATTGTGATCAGGGTTTTTAAACCACAGACAACACAGCATAATATAAACTTTTAATTGAAACAAACAAAGCCAAAAAACCAAAACTCATAAGTGAGTAGCTACTAGGTCATACTGGAAAATAAAGGGAGGTCCAATTAAAATCTGACAGAAACAAATTATTTCATTTTGCATAGACCACTTGGGTTTGTTTCCCTAAATCCAAACCCTTTCAAAATGAGGAATGGACTATGAATCTTTACCTTTCAAAGGATTATGGTCATGTTTGTTTGTTTTTTAATTAAGATATCTGTAATTTACTTTAGGGAAACTTTGAGCAAAGATACCAATTAAATCTTCATGCATCCACAATACATTTCAGACACAGTGGAAAGTCAGGCACTGCTTAACAAATGGAAAAAATATGCTGGTCAGGCTGGGTACCCAGACCCCAAAGTGGAGTGAGTGGACATTTTGGGAGGGCAGTGAGCATCTCTGATCATGTCATCCATCTTCAGAAACCCAAGTCAGAAAATGACATCGCCAGTGGGACCAATTCTCAGTCAGGTTGGTCTTTGAGTGCTTTAGCAAATTAAAAACTCTTGAAATTACTAGTGTAGAAGGGTATTAAAGCATTTTCACATAGGAAGTTGTAAATCACACATATATATATATATTTATGAGTTTCTTATATACCCATATTGGTGAGAGGTTCAGAATTCTCCCATCCATCTTCCACGTAGTCTCAGATACCCTTTTGTATTAAGGAGAGGAGGGGCAGCAATCTAGGAGTACCTTTGATCTCAAACCTTCCCTTGTCCGTTAGAACTAAACAGCCAACATATGACCATCAGAGGTGGATCTGCACCCTGAGAGAAGTGTGCATCCTAGAGCTCCTTCCCAAGAGCTGTGGCCCTGCTGTGCTTGAAAGTCACAATGGCAACAAAGGATATGTTAATCTACTAAGGAATATGAGCATTTCAAGAAAAACTCAAAGGACTTAATGCAATTCATACAGATAAAGTTGATGTTGCCTTGTGACGGTTGGGGGGGATGGGGGACTGTTGCTTTTTTTGCAGGGTGGGAATATTATTTTATAAGATTTGTCCTAGTTTAGTTCCCTTTATCTGATAAGTGTTTTGCTGAACTGCAAAAGCCAAATGTAAATCCAGTTTCTTACTGTACATCAAAGACTTATTGTAGAGTCTATGGGACGCACAACTAGGATAATTTTTATTTCTATTTACTGCCAATCAGATTTATTTCCCAAATAGATTGCCCATTTCTGCTTTAATGTCTTTTTTTTTTTCCTAATGAATGGTTACTAAAGTTTGCTAATCATGACAGGAAAGAGACTGAATTACCAAATGAAATGTTTAATCCTCCAACATTCAATATGAACATTCAAGGGGTACTGTAGTTATATGTGAGATCTAAAGCCAGTAAGTGAAAGACAAACAAAGAAAAACTTGTTCTCTTTCTGTATGTGTGTGTGTGTATCATTTGCAGCACTTTCAGCTTTTTGCTGATGGTGAGAATCTCTTCCCAAAGAATCCCAGAGTCAGAACATAGCAGACAACAAACTGGTTAAGCACTGGATAGCAAGAATAGGATAGACAAGAAGAGAATGGAGGTATGCAAATGCAGTCACAATGGTGCAGTACTCAGAAATTTTCAGAAAAATAAGAAACGGTATAGGAAATCTCTGGTAGGGTTAGGTGTTATTTTTCTAAAAAATGTTTGTTGAGACATGGAATTATTTCCTCTTGTTTTTGTTTTCTCTTTTTTAACTTCAATATTTTTAATATTGGAAAAAGTCCAGCAGGCAGTGGGTCAGTGAGCAAAGGTGTTCATAACATTTCATCTATCAATGTATCATCATGTCAACATATACCTCATCTACTCAGTCTCTTTAACCACAGTTGTGCATAGAAAAGAGAACAAGCACCATCCTTGAGCTAAAAAATTCACTATGTGGCTGTGGATGAGTTGATCACCCTCTAAAGTGCCTGATGAATTAGGCATAAAGAGCTGCATGATAAGAAGGGTTCATTAGCATGAATTCTCTCTCTCACCATTGTAAATCATGCATCCCCAGACTGCAGGATGACTAAGGGGAGAGGGAGGGAGGGTGGCCGGCCAACCGCTTGCCAAATGGGTGGTGAAGGCAGGGAGCAGAGCTGTGCTCCCACTGCAGTCTTTGCAGGGTGGTAAACTGTGGCACACTGCAGACAGGTCGAGACATGTTTTGTTAACCCTGAACAGAACTGAGTAGTGTAACTATAAAGAGAAGCTCACAGAAATTGTTTATTAAAAGTTCACTTGTTTAACTTAATTTCTGTGTGGTTTTTTTGTGGTGTTTTTTGTTTGGTTTTGTTTTTTGTTTTGGTTTTGTTTTTTATTGGGTTTTTTGTTTGTTTTTTTTGTTGGGTTTGTTTTGGTTTTTTTTTTTTTCGTTTCAGTTATTTAAAACTTCTGTGATCTGGAAACAATATCAGATGTGAACGTGGGTATTTCCTGGTTTCTTCTGGTCAAGAAATACTACAGTTCAAGTACAGGCTTCAGGCTTGATTCCTCCCTAGAAATATTGGTTGTATGTATAGTGGATCCTGAAGGACCTCATCTTGGGTAATCTCCACCAGTGGTCCCTTTTGGAAGTGAGTAATGAAAACTGCCTTTCCAGAGACCTTGATATTATTCCTTTTCCCATTACAGGTTTCTGTTGCTGTAATCCAGTGTCAACCCTCCTGGAAAGAGAACAGGTATTGCTGGCATCTTGTAAACTGGGATAAACTGGAGTCACATGATGTGTTGATTATGTCCAGCTTCTGTCTAAACATGTAAATTGCCTGTAGGAGCTACTCTGCAATCTTGTTAGCAGTGTATACTCTCTATTTATACACTGTAGTGTTTTATTACATTAGAATTTTATTCCTAGTCAGTATTAGTCAAATTTTCCCAAATTGTCTGTTAAATGATAAGAAAGTAACCCATATCTGAGCTTCCTGTAAGGCAGATGAAAGGGAATTTTGAATTTAAAAGTAGGCAGAACAGAGGTGCCAAAACAGCAGTCACTTCAAATGGACACACTTTCTTCAGGGAAGGAAGACTTGTAACATTTTATTTTATTAAGAGAACTTAATAAAATTTAGTTATGTTTTTAGAACTGAACTGTCATTCATTGTAAACTGTTAGAAATAGCATATTCTATGGAAACAACCAGATTGTTCTTTTGCCCTGGTCAGCTTGCAGTTCTGAATGAAAAGTAGGAGGGAGCAAAAATGTTGCTTGGGGTTAAATAAAACATGTTTTGATCCTTCATTCAATTTTTTTATTTTTTAAAAAAATCCTTTAAAATACTATGGAAGGAAACTAAAATTTAGGTCAGTTTGAACTGAAAATGAATATGCTTTTTTTGATAATAGTGAGGAGAAACATTTAAACTCCCATTTGCATTATGGAGAGAGATGTCTTGTAAGGTAATGATAATCTGAGTACCGTTGTGTCTTGCAGAATAGGGTAAAAATGAAAAATTAATGTTTTTAACCTTTTTTTTAAAAAAAATATATATAATAAAGGTCAGTTTTAAAAGGTATGACACACAAAAATGTAAATAGGCCCTTCGGAGAAATTCTCAGTATACCTGAGAATTTGGGATAGACACAGAAGCAGATTGAAATTTTCATTAGGTTTCTGTCAGTATTGTAGAACTTTTTGTCTCCTCTCCCCTTTTTCTAAAAGACTCAGACATGTGCTTTGACTTCCAGTAAATTCAATACGTCTGCATTGAGAACCTTGATTCCCAAGGATTAAATTAAAAGTATTTATGTATCTGTGTCTACATAGTTTTGAAATAGCTAGAAAGCTTCAAGTATATCTAACAGACATTGTACATGCGTAGTATTTAATTAGTATATCTAATATATACTTAGCTGCCCCTCTGAAGAACTAACTAGGGCCAAAAGACATAGGAAATGTTGATCTCTAAATGTAAGCAGTCACTACAATGTGCACCTCTTCAACTTCAAAAGGAATTTAAGGTCACAGCGTTCCTGCCTTCCTCTACATATTCCTGCCTTTCTGTGCCTCAGACAAACAGAAAATCCCACAAAAAACCCACTTTGTGTTTTGCCTAGTTCCAGCATAAGATACAATAAAAGATATGTCCATGAGGTAGTGGGAATAGCCTTTTTGGCAGAACAATCTTAAATTGCCTTAAATAGGATACAGAACCGCACTTAGCTATCAGTGGTTGAATTATGCCTATCTCTTTTTAGAGACTTTGGAAATCTTCCCATGATTTTAATACAATATACCACCTCAGGTGTTCAGAGTTATAGACATCTAACTATCTCTTTTGCCTTTGAAAATAGTTCCTTTTTATTTTAGCATAAACTTAAACAAACTCAGTAGAAAACTCTGGGATCCAGGGGTGCTTTTTGTCATGATGACACAGTTTATATGTACTGTATGAAACTCATGTTTCCAAGAGCAATTAGGATGTTCTGAGTTATATCAGTCTATGTTTACATTTGGATATTTTTATTCATGGATTTATTTTAGAATTGTACATTGCATTGCAAAACATAATTGACCTTTTTCCACCTAATTTGAATTCATTCAGTGAATATATAAACTCAGCAACCAAGGTTTTTCAAAATTAATTTTGGGATTTTGACCCCATGGGGAACATTCATATAATCTAATGTAGTTGATCTAAATAATATTCTAGTTAGAAACCTAAAGGAGGCTAAAGTTAGGTGTCTACACTAGAGGGGCATGGGCATTTTCAGAATATTTTTCATAGAGATGTTAGATGCTTGAAAACAGTTTGGATAAATATTTTCTTATTATTTAGCATTACTGTTCACTTTAGATGTTTGCATTTCTAAGTAAATATGGAAGGAAACATGGCTAAAAGCTTGAATTTTGAACTGAGGGCAAAGTAGCATTACTTTTCAGATCCTTTTTTCTTCAAAGAGTCTGTAAGTCATTGTGCCAAGCTGTGATTTTTATAAAGGTTTAAGGTACTTGCCTTCAAAGAAACAACATTGAGAGAAATTTGAGTGGTTAATGCTGTTACAATGAAATCCTAAAATTCTGTAAATCTCTATTCATAGTTTTACTGATACAATATACAGTGATTTAATTGCCTGGATGAGATTTTTGCATTCCTCTCCAGTAGACATACTTGTAGGATGGTAAACATCTTCAGCTCACTTTTAAGGTAACTGTCATGCATGAGGACCTAGTAATGGGAAGTTAAGTGAAAAGTAGATATTTTTTTTTAATGTAAAACTTTTTAGTCCTATAGTCAAAGTATTTACCATTCAGCTGAGAGCTTCTCCCTGTTTGGGCAAACACAGGACTCTGACTCAAGTTTATGGAAGAGAATATTTCAAGATAGTCTCCTCTACTGAAATAGTTTTACAAAGTATTGAAATATTCCTGGATGCAGGACCTGAAATTTGGGTTTACATTTCTAGAGGACTTCTCAAAGAGTGCCAAAACAGAGTCATTCTAACTCTTTTGTCTTTGAGACAAAGAAATTATTTAGTTCACTAATAATATATATATATATATATTTTTAGGTCCAGTTATCAAAATTAAAATTCATTTATTCATGCAGTCCCAGTCATAATGTTGACACCCATCTAAAAGAAGGGCCAAAAGAGGGATCTGGGGAACTACAAACCTGCAATTCTGACCTCTGTGCCAGGGAAGGTTATGGAGCAGATCATCTTGAATACCATCATGCACATAAACGGAACAACCAGGTGATCACACCCAGTCAGCATGGGTTTATGAAAGACAAGTCCTGCTTGACAAGCTTGATCTCCTTCTGTGATAAGTTGACTTAGTGGATGAGGGGAAGGCTGTAGATATTGTCTATCTAGACTCCAGTAAAGCTTTTGACACTGTTTCCCACAGCATTCTGATGAAAAAAAAAAATTGCTGCTCATGACTTTGCTGGGTGTATGCTTTGTTGGGTAAAACACTGGCTGGACAGCTGGGCCAAAAGAGTGGTGGTTAATGAAGTTAAATCCAGCTGGCTGCCAGTCACAAGGGGTGCTCCCCAGGTCTCATTATTCAGGCCACTTCTGTTGAATATCTTTATCAATGATCTTGATGAGGAGATAGAATGTACTCTCAGTAAGTTTGCAGACAACAGCAAGTTGGAT
>JANIJG010002143.1:77247-96690 GCA_024611175.1 Megaceryle torquata | reverse complement strand
ATCTTTATCAATGATCTTGATGAGGATATAGAATGTACTCTCAGTAAGTTTGCAGACAACAGCAAGTTGGATATGTTGATCTGCTTGAGGATAGGAGGAGGAGGAGGGACCTTGACAAGCTGGATGGATGGACCAAAGCCAGTGGTATGAGGTTCAACAAGTCCAAGTGTCAGGGCCTGCACTTGGGCCACAACAACCCCATGCAATACTACAGGCTTGGGGCTGAGTGGCTGGCAGAGCATGACATGGGACTACTGATCAGTGGTCAGATGAATGTGAGCCAGCAGTGTGCCCAGGTGGGCAAGATGGACAACAGCATCCTGACATTTATTAGAAATAGTGTGGCCAGCAGGACTAGGTTAAGTGATGGTCCCCCTGTACTTGGCACTGGTAAGGCCATACCTCAAGTACTGTGTTCAGTTTTGGGCACCTTAGTACAAGAAAGACATCAAGCTGCTGGACTGGGTCAAAAGAAGGGCAACTAAGCTGGTGAATGGTCTAGAGCACAATTCTTATGAGTGGCTGAGGCAACTGGGACAATTTAGTCTGAAGAAAAGGAGACTGATGGGAGACCTTGTTGCTCTCTATAACTACACGAGAGGAGGTTGTAGAGAGGTGGATGCCGGTCTCTTGTCCCAAGTAGCAAGTGATAGGACAAGAGGAAATGGCCTCAAGTTGCACCAGGGAAGGTTTAGACTGGACATTAGGAAGAATTTTTCTCAGAAAGGGCTGCCAAGCACTGGAATAGGCTGCCCAGGGAAGTGTTTCAGTCACCATCCCTGGTCCTGTTTAAAAGCCATGTATATTTGATGCTAAGGAACGTGGTTTAGCAGTGGACATGTAGAGTAAGGTTAATGGCTGTACTCGATCTTGAAGGTCTTTTCCAACCTGGATGATCCTATGATTCTATCCTGAAAAAAGTTGTATCACATCATAAAAATATTAAAACAGTAGAATTCATATGCTGTATCATTATATGTATATAAAACACAGGATTCTTCAACTCTTCCAGAAATAAGTAGAAGTGTTACCACAAATTCTTTTTTATGTGTGAAGATTTTACAGTAGTCTGTATCTGAAAAATCAGAAAGGGAATAGGAAACTGTGATTACAGAAGAGAACTCAAATAGCATATTAAATCTTTGAAAGAATGTTTCTTTTTTTATTGTGTCTAATACTAGTCTGAGAGAAAGAGTGGGATACCTTTATTAAACTAAAATAAAGCAGCATTCATCCATAATTCTGAGCTTAATACAGTGATTTCAAAGTGCCACAAAGACTATCTTAAGTATTATTTTGAGCTATCTTCTAAAGCATGGTGTTAGTGATAACGTTTCTGTCTGACTCCATAGTCTTAACAAAGAGTAGATGTCTGCTCCAATATCTGATAACTACCTGTACTGTCAACACACCCTCAGCAGGCACTTCTTTCTAGCACAATTCACAACATATTATTATCACATAATTTTTTCCTAGTATTTTCTCTTTCTCCTGTTATTGAAAAATAAAATAGGACAACATTCTACTTCAATTGTCCAGTACAAAAAAAAGCTATTTTATCTACCACTACAGTGGTGATGCAGTAGCCTTATGAATAGCTGTTGCTGAAGAGACGCAGTTGAGAATTCTCTTAAGAATGTTTTTCACAGAATACAGGGGTTTGTTGAAAGTGAAACTTTTTTTTTTTTTTTTTCCCCTAAGATGGTATGTACCTGTTTTGTTAAGGCAAGGATTTCTAATTGAGGAAAAACAGACAGATGCCCTAACCCACTATTCATCTGGCCCCTCCCTCCTTTCCTCCTCCCTTCTTCCCTTCCTTCTCTGCAATGTGTATTGACAACACAGGTCTGTTAACCATAGCTAGAAGTTTGATTGAAAGCACGGTTTAAGCATCATAAGGTGGAATCCTTAAAGCAGCATATTCTTATCTTCTATATGTTGATGTAAACACATGGTGTTTGTAAACACTACTAATATTGCATCTGCAGTATACAGTGGTTCCTAAGGACAGAAAAGAAGTACTTGATAGCAAGTGACAAGTGGTGTATTCATCTGTACTCCACAGAACTTAAAAATAACAAAAACTCTTAAGATCTAAGCTGGAGGCGGATACTGAGATGTCCTTTGAGGCTCCTTTTTTGAGGCCTCCTTTTACTAATGTACGGTTCAGCAACATCTTACTTTGAAGACAAGACATACATGATAGAAATGCTTAAACCTGGCTGCAAGGTAAAAAGGTATAAAATACAATGAAAGTATTAATACACAAAATATACTGACAGTTCCCCCAGGAATTAAAGCAACTTTACAATTCCCATCTCCTTCCATATTTCCTCACAGAGACAGAGCCTCTGTTTCTAGCCCTTTAAGTTTTAAAGCAAAGAGGAGTCAAAACAGGTATTTTGATCAACTTTTGACTTGACTGCTGTTTTGAAAGAATTGTTGGTTTAGATCACTGTTAGACAAAGCACATACAAGTTAAGTGGCTCACTTAAGAACATAAAAAACATTTGTAACACAGCTGGGAATGGAAGCTGAATCCCCTGATTTTCAGCACTAATCTGTAAGCAATAAATAAGCACTTAACATCTAAGTTCTAAGACAAGGCTTTATCTTGTTATCTCTGGGTACTTGTAAGATGTGACACTATACATTTTTAAATTTTCCCTAATTCGACTGCTGGGTGTTCTTAGGCAGACCCCCAGCAGTCTTATTTCCAGCTCACAACTGTTTTAAAAATGTAAAGAAAATTGTCAGGAATTTTTTTTTGCACATGTCACTCTCTGCATAGGTGTTCACAGCCTTCAATTTTCCTCCTTCTCAAAATCATGCTCTTTTCTGAACTTTTAAATGTGTCTTTCAAAGACTCAAGGTCTTTAAAATTAATGGGGGTGGGGAGGAACAGGGCAAGATGGAATGGGGACCCACCAACAACTGACTTGCTTTCTCTGGCTTTTAGCTAAAAGTTGAAACCTTAGCTTTGTTTTTCCCCTCATAGGTTGCTTTGTCATGAAGCATCCAAAATGTAGATTGCTGGACTTGTTCATGGCATTTCAAAGAGAGGATCGTTTGGGCCATACATTAGCAAGCAGGCGAATAATTAATAACAACACACGTGGAAGCAAATGAATGTTTTGCTTGTTGAAAGAGAATGAGAAAGTCAGACAAAGGCCTGGGCTCTATGTCCTTGCCCTGCGCAGCAGCAGAAGAAATAATGTTATGAATAGCATTTAACTTGAATTTGTAGCAAACTGCTGCTTTTATCATAAACAATTGCCAGATGGTATACATTATCTTCCTTTTTTCTCCTTTCACAAAAGCAGCATTAATTGCAGAGCAGCCCAGGGCTCCACTCAGCTCATCAGTGTGATAACACTTCATGACCCTGATTAGCCGTCAGTCTACTCAATTAAAAAGATCATTTAGACATTCACCCAATCATTTGCCTATCGAGCCACCTGGGCCTCAACCAGGGGCTCCATTTTTAACATTCTCCTGCCCTCTCTCATCTCGCCTAGCTTTTTTACATATCTCCAAAAGATGTAATTGAATTAAATAAAGCGTCTCAGGGGCAGCTGCAACATCTGCTGTTTGTGGTATGTCAAGCCTTCAGCATTAAAAACAGTTACATATGCTCCAAATTAGCAGGTCGCAGAGATGAAACAGTCGATGATAGTGTTTTTGTGCCAGCGTGAGAAGCAGCTCACAGCTGTGTGCAATTTACAATTAAAGGCTTTATCAGAGCTCAATTGTACTAGTGAATCAAGTGGTGAGAGGTCAGTTAGTGAATTAGACCAATTAGAGCTTGTACAGTTAAATTATCTGTCTTATTACCTACTGATAAACAGCCTTGTCATATCTTTACTCAGATGATGAAGCTTGGAAGTGTTTTATGAGATGATACTGTACTTTTGTGTGTGCGTGTGTGTAATGGAACTCAGTAGCTCAGCAAAGTTGATGCTGATGCAACAAGCATACAGCAGACAACTTCTTAAAATGGGCGGCAAAAAACCCCAAACACTTGCAGTTAGAGCCTTTAAGTAAAATGAACTTAGAATGTGAGCTAATATTACAAATGTTGGCTGGATTTCAAGAGGTATTTTTTCTGCTTGGAAAAGTCTAAATTTATAAAGTTAACCAAGGGAACTGTTATGCTTTTGATTTCTAAGGGTTTTTTAATTACTATCTTGCTCTCACTCCCACTCTGAAGGAGGGATGGGAGGCAAAGGACAGAATCTAATAAAGTCAGGCTCTGATTTCATACTGTAAAGTAATGCAGTAATAATGGACAAAGACAGAAACTGATGCTTCTTAGTCTCAGGATTTACACGGTTCTGGAAAGCATCACTTTTAAGTCTGGACACAGATGATTGAAGATGGGTGAACTGAACTAAGGTGAGACACCTAAAACCTTTTCAGAAGTATTATGCATATAACTGTGTTAATTTATAGCTGGGTGGTATTAAGGATCTGTTATTACAATGTTGTCCTACTGTGTGAATAAGACATGAGCTGCACCAGGTACTGTGGTGCTAGATTTATAGGCACCTGGCCCTAAGAATAAGGGATTTGCTGTCAGGGGCCCTATACTATATGGGGAGGGATAAGGGGTGGTGGGGATTAAGATTAACTGGCATGCCAAAAAATAACCTGACCTTTCACCAAGTTGCATGACAACTTGACAGTGCTGCATGGCAAATTTTGCCTTTTTAAGGCAATACAGTTCGAGGACCAGAAGTCTCAGAAACCTCCTCTTGAAAGAGGCTATCTGTGCTTTGCTCTTAAAAATCAAGTAAGGCTCATACCATTCTTTTAAAGTACAATCAAAGGCTGATACCATGGTGGTGTCATTCTGTTTTTCAAGAAAGTCCTAGACATGAGATTATTTGCTCAATTCTCCATAGAAGATAAGCAGTGATCTGTTAGGCCACAGGAATAGGCAAAAAGCATGCCTGGTTGTGTAACACAGTAGTCAGGGAATTTGGCTTAAAGAAGCACTGAGTTCATTCGCAAAGCTGTATTTCAGTCTTTCATAATATCCTGTCATTGGATAAAAGGCATAAAAGTTATGCATACCCTTTAAATCAGTGTCCTGAATCACTGTTCTTTTCATTCTTCACAGCTTTGTGAGTAAGGGTGGTGAATACCCTTGCAGGTGTTCACTTATAAGGTGAAAAAGTTGTCTTGAAGGCCATCAGACAGTGGGATACTTAGAACACTTTCAGGGGGTCTCAGGTCTAAATCTCTGTGAGCCAGGGAGGTTGTTCTAAGAACTTTCTGGTGTTGCATGGAGCCTGAACCGTGTAAGTATGTTCAGGGAATATCTACCAGACTCAAGTCTAAACTGAGATTAAATGCTAGTCATTTAACTAAGTGGATATTTTGATATGTTTTCTTTGATTCCACACTAGTATCTTGTTGGTGCAAGCATACGTTCTTGGGATGGGCTTTTGATCTTGTTTAGTGCATAGTTTCTATGTATTCAGGCATACAGGTTTTGCAAAATGAGGAGGTTGAGTTTCAAACAGACATCTTGAGATGTCTTACTAAATGTTCAAAATAAATTAGGAAAGTTGTGATGCTGGCAGTGAGGAGAGTGCCAACCAGTTTCTGCTAGTGAATAATATTGACTCATTTTCTGCAAGTTTGGGACTTGCCTTTAAAGAAACTCTAGTCATCATGGAAGTTACCCTCTTTGAAACAGATGTAACATTTTAGTATGTCTCTTAAGTGCCTTGACCTTACTGCCATGCTTCAGAGGTTTAAAAAGAAGTAGTTTAAAAAGAATATTTTTTTAACTTTTGGGTGTAAAATAAAGATAATGTTTTTAGAGTGTAAATGAACACATTTTCCATCACTTTTATCCTTCTAAGTAGCAGAGGGTATTTAGTTCATTCCTCGAGGTACGAAATGTGGCCTAAGTATTCTCAAAACTTCTGAGATTTGAGTGTACAGTGCACACTTGGTCAGTACCCTGATGTCTCGTACAGTGCACATGTTTCTGGCAGTTATTGAAATTATTCATTCTCTCCTGTTGCAGTCTTCCAGCTTCTGAGTGATGTTTGCCCTTGATAAGGCTAAAATGAAAGTTAAGTCCCAGACTTCATAAAATTCTGGTTTTAAATACTAAATTGTACATGACTACATTTACATTAAAATTATTTTTGCCATGAATGTGAGACATGTCTCACAGTAAATACTGAAACAATGTATTAGAGCTCTCATTTTTTTTTTATTCTTGCCTTCATTGCATGACAATTAATAAATTACTTCAGTCCTGGTTTTAAAAGACTAGGAGTTTCTGTAGCTTTCCAAAAAGTGAATTTGAATTTTGTGTGTCTTTTGCCTTCCCACAAAGGTTAAGTCCCTGTTTATATAGGTCATTAATAATCACAAAGATGGCATTACTTATGTAACTGAGTCTTCATCTAAAAGTGGGAAAAAAAATCCCAAAAAACAGGAAAGTTACAGTAGCTAAGATATTGCAATAACAAGACCATATTATGTTGATGACCTTGAAAATTCTATTGTAAGTACAAAATCAGTTTATGGAGGATACAAGATCTAAAAAGAGACACACTCAGAGTTATTAGTGAATGATAATTACTATTTATCATCTGTTTGCTTAGAAAACAGGAGCAGTAAGGGCATTGCATCATTTACTGTACTTCTTAACCTCATCTTGGCAAGCCAAGCTCTTCGCAGCAAAAGATAGTGAAGCTGATCATGGGCTTGAAAACACTATCAGATGGGTCACTGCCAAGATTATTATCTTCTGACATTTAATTTTGTTCTTTGTTACTAACTGCTTAAATATTTAAAAACAAAATATTTTTTACCACTTTTATTTGTTTTCTTCCATTTTTTTACTTTTTGTATTTAGATAGTAGAGTTACATGGTTCTATTCTATTCTAGATATGAAACTATCTCCGGACTTCCATAAATAATGCTGCGTAATGTACAATCCTATCTCAGCATTGTGCTTTACAGTTGTGTGCTATGGCTTGTGCATCTTCTTTCTATAACCTGTTACTCTTAATGTGTCATGGTGCTCCCCTGCCTATACCTGCAGGACAGACAGATGCCTCCTGATATCACTGAAAATAAAAAAATCCCATTCTAATGATGGTAGGTGGTGTTAGTCTTCCTTGCTGTACAAAGCTCTGTTTTTCCCTAGCCTGTGAGCCATGGCAGACACCTGCATACCTGAAAGAATTGATGGAAGTGCTCTCTTCTTCCTGGCTGATTCAATTTAGCCAGCATCTGCCATCGCAGCATAGCCTTCCTGCCTGTCCTGCAATAGAGCTACAGGACTTAAACTGCTTTGAATTGCTCGTGAACTGCAGTTGACTTGACTTGCTAGCCAGGAATCTCCCATCTTTGCAACCCAACCCCAGCCCTTCTCAAGAAGGCAAGGAGTGGTGCTTAGGTGCTCACAGTAGTTGTCTTAGTTTTTACAAATACTGTGTTTCTTTTTTAAATCTGCTTATCCATTTCCCAGACAGCACTACTACAGAGATCATATGAATACTATGTAATAAAGAGTTCAATAAAATACAATAAGACACTGAAGTAATTTGGTTCTGATGTACCTATTTCTCTGGAATGGTAAACTGGGACTTAAAACAATTTGTTTTTCAAATCTGTTTTCATCCATTACAATTTGCCAAAAGTATATCTTCATTAAACCTCAGCAACTGTCCTTGCTGGTTTTTTTTTCTCCTCACACAGAACCCTTCCATTTTGTATATCAAATCTGAGCTGCCTGAGATACTGTAAGTGTAAAGTCTTTGTCTCCACTCCCTAGAGGTTTTGGTTCATGACTAAGAATGGCTTTCCTTTTCCAGTAGCTGTAGTGGTTCCTTTCTTTGCTTGTCCACTCTACCCTATCTTCAGTTTCCTTCATTGTCTTAGCTGTTAATGTAGAGGCAGATTAATCACCATAAATTACAATTCATCTCATTCAGTTAAATTAACAATTTCATTTTTTTATTGAAGACACACATCTGAATCACTGCTGTTCAATTGGTTGCTAAATGAGCATTTTGCCTGTCCTTGAACAACAGAGTTAACTGGCAGGGATAAGAACCACCATTGTCCCAAAGTAATGACTCCCAGTGATGGATCAGAGACCTAAATTTCAGTCTCCTAAGACTGCTTCCTGTTGTTGACACAGGCCCATTTTGTGTTTATATTACGTCGAGTTATTGCCTCCCTGTCTTTGTACTACTACCTATACATGGCCACACTTCTTTTGAGGCAGCCCAGAATACGGTTGGCTTTCTGAGCTGCAAGCACTCATTGCCAGCTCATGCCCAGCATGGAGTACTGTGTCCAGCTCTGGAGCCCTCATCACAAGAAAGACATGGACATGTTGTGGACATGGAGTGGATCCAGAGGAAGGCCAAAAAAATGACCAGAGCACTGGAAGCACCTCTATGAAGAAAGCCTGAGAGTGTTGGGGTTGTTCAGCCTGGAGAAGGGAGGGCTATGGGGAGAACTTATTGAGGCCTTTAAATAATTTGAGGGGCCTATAAGAACCATGGGGACAATCCTTTCATTAGGGCCTGTTGTGACAGGAAAAGGGATAGTAGTTTTAAACTAAAAGAGGGTATATTTAGACTTAGATAGAAGGAAGACATTTTTTATGGTGAGTGTGGTGAAATACTGAAACAGATTGCCCAGAGAGGGTGATTTCTCCATCCTTGGAAACATTCAAGGTCAGGCTGGAAAAGGCTCTGAGCAACCTGATCTAAAGATGTCCCTTCTCACTGCAGAGGGGGACTGGACTAGATGACCTTTAAAAAAGTCCCTTCCAAGTCAAACTATTTGATGATTCTATATGTTGTTTGTATACTCCAGTAAATACAGTTTATCTCAAGGATTAATAAATAAATAAGGCATTAGAGAATTATTGTAAAGAAATCCAAAGCAGAATTTTTTTGGTAGTTTTTAAATATTTCACTTGTGGTCAGTGCAGAGGTCTGACAGAAGTGGCGAGCTTCCATTTATGCTAAACGCATCCTACCAAAGGAAGCTGTATTTGTTGAAATAGTTTCACAAGGTGTGAAAGTAGGAGAGTGGCTTAAATTCTTACAGTTTTATTGTCTTTCTGATTTCTAAACCTCTAAGAAACTTTCAATATTTATGCTGCTTTCTTTTTCCCTGATGGTTACAGAATACAGAAGGTGCATCAGAGGGTAATACAGTTTATTAGAGCAAGTTGTAGGTCCCAGAGTAACTAGATCAATGGGGTAACTTCTTCAACTACTGGATAGGCAACTCAGGATATAACTCACATATGCATTTGTAAAGTGTATTTGGATATACCAAACAAAGCATGATTTTTACTGCCAGTCTTACTCAAATTTAAGTCTCTCTGTCCAGCTACTGAAAGAAAAAGACAAATGGGAGAATGAATTAAAAGACTTGCATCATACTTTTTACATCTAATAACTCCCCTCTTAGAATGCTTTAATTAATTTAGTCCTGTAAAAATAATAACTATTCAGTACTATTTGCTGTATTTACTGTCACACTGAAATAGTTTCAGATTGTATAATGATTATTTTTTCCTAGTTACTTGCTCAAGAAGGAAATCTCCAACTCTCTTTGTTAATTTAGATAAATGTGAGGTTTGGGTTTGTTTTGTTTGTTTTGTTGGGGTTTTTTTTTTAATAGGCACAACACCAGACCTTCATATTGCTCATGAAAGATTAATTCTTGATCCATTATTATTTTTACTGTGTGTTAATAATGCATTAGAAGTGCTTATTGCATATCTGTGGATGTATAGATGGGTACACTTTGGTTAGACCAGTCAGAAGTGTTGCTGAGATCACCCTCACTCCAAACGGATTCTAATGCTTATTGGTTTCATGTTTTAAGAAAAATGACTCAATGCATGAAGGAATTTTATTCAAGATGTGCTTATTAGATGTGTTGCCTTAGTGAAGATGATACTTTTGGTATTGATCAAACCACTCTCCCCTTGTGTACAGATGATTAATTCCCTATTAACTCCCAAGATATGACTAACCCAAAGAGTACATTTTAACAAGTGGCACTGCTTCCTCCAAAGTGCACACAAAACCCCTATATTAAACGTAACTCCCCCAAAGCCTTTCGTGTTGATTTGTCACCTGCTTCCTTGATGTATTGTTTCTCCTGACATAACACTTTTTCCTGATTTTGCTGAATAACTCCTCTTTATTCTTGATTCAAGTGATACCAGATATGTGCTCATTGCATTTTTTATATCCCTTCTTACAGTGGTTTTAAAAGTTAGAAGAAGCATTTAAAGTTAAAAAAAAAAAAAAAGGTGATTCTGCAAAACTTTGCTGATGCTGGAAGTTTCTGCCTTTCTCACCTGCATTAAAAGCCAGTCAGAACAACATGTATATAAATACCCCAAGCCCTGACACTGACCAAACGAAACAAATTTGGAAACTTGCGTTTGTGATTCTTGAAACAATGTATCTTGACTGATGGCTATTCTGAGTGACGCTGTGTCAGGTGCACCTGTTGAAAAGTTTTATGATGTATATGAAGCCAAGAGGAATATCTGTTCTCTAGCCAAGTAATTTAATGTTTCATGTAATCTTTGAGAGACCCAGTGTGGCCCAAGTACCAGGACTTGCTGTTTTCTGCATGAAAACTTTGTCATCCAGATCTCTAGTAGGAGACTGAGAAGATCTTAATGCTAAATAGTGTTCTGCTTATTTCTAATAGTTTAATCTTGTCTTGCTGAGGGAGTGACAGAGTGGCAAATCTGGAACCTCAGACTTTGTGCATGTGTCTTAATGTGTATATAGGGAATTTTAGAAAGGTTGTGGTTTCATCCTTCTGCAGCATAGGAAAAAATAAAACCCCAAGTATCATCAAATATGAAGACTATACTTTCAGCTGCAGATACATTTCCCAATTGCTCATCAACTTGCCACACATTAGCTGCTGTCTGTAAAGCTGTTCCTGCAAAATGTGTCTTTAGAAGAAAACTTGATCACACGAGTAAACCTCTTAACACAACATACAGTTTGATGAGTGCTGTGATTAAAATTGTGTCTCTGTAAGATTTAGTTTAGGGTTCTGGCTAAGAGCACCAGGTAGGATTATTTGAGGGCATCCCAGGATTGGTGCACCCTGCAGCAAGAATTAAGTAAGCACAAATCAAGATAGATTTACAATGACATTGCAGAGAAGTAGAGGAGTGCCTTTTTCTTACATTTTTCTTTTACATTTTACAGTATTCCACATTTTTGTGAACAGTTGCTTACCATATCTTCTTGTTTTAAAATGTTGGGGCTGAATAGTATTGGAAGTTTTAGATAATATACCTCTTGAGTTTGTAAAGACCCTATCTTGTTTGTAGAATATTTTTAGCTGTGAACTAGAATTAAGTAGGTCCTGCTTTTAATAACAAACATTTTGGACGATGTAAGTTTCCTCTAATCAAAACTCTTTTAACACAAGTTTCAAACTAGTTTCATAATCCATAACAAATAAATTGGGAGACACAATGGTCATGTTTACTTGTTTTGAGATGTGTCCTGTCTCCTGACTCTTGGTCTTAACCAAATATTTTCTATAAATAAAAATAACTTGGATTGTTTAAAAATGTTACAAGTTAACTTTAAACGTTGAAACTGTCTTGACTAGATAACACTATTCTGGTTTTTAGTACTCTGATTATAACTTTTAGAAGCAGTCTTCCAGAGCAAGAGTATGCAATTATGAATTTCAGATAAACTTCCTGAAATATTCCACAATGTTTGCTTAAAATGTTACAGATTGACAATCATGCTTTAACATATTGTGAACGTAAAAGACGGAAAATTAATAAGAAATGGCAAAATAACAGTAACAAAGGAGGATACATGAAAATTTTTGTAATAGATTTTTTACTTATATTTCAATATTCATCCGATTTAGTTGTCATTTTAATGGTAAAAAATAACCCAAAATGGTAAAAATAACCCAAAATGGTAAAAATAACCAAAATGGTAAAAAATAACCCAAAACACTTTTAAAGTCTGATTACACATGGCTTAAATTCATCTTTACTGAATTTCCTGGACTGAATGTATTAATTTTTAAACAGGAAACACAAATATTTATGTAAAAGTTTTCCGTAATTAAGGAGACTCCTCATGGCAGTAACATGTCTCCTACTTTATCTATAAAATAGCTCAAAGAAACATGTTTTTTGGTAAGAACTGACCTGTAAATCCATCTTGCTCACTATTCAGCATTGGCAGCAGGAGAAGCCCACACCTGGTCACTGACTGTGGTATACTCCCCTAACATCCATAATCAACAGATGTGGGACAATAAAGGATTCATCCCCACCTATTACCTTTAGTATCTTCTTTTGAACCTGGTTGTCCATTAGTTTGTTTAATCTCTTATTGAATGTGTTATTTGCTACAACTCTGTCTTTGACATCAAGTTACACAGTCATTACCCTTTGTATAAAGAGGTGCTTTCTTGTTTTCATCCAATCTGCTACAGGTTTCAGCAGGTAACTATGGTTCTAGCTAGTTAGGCTGTCTCTCTGTGGAGACAACTGCACCATGCCCTTCATCTTTTTATTTGTTCTCTGTACTTCTTCTGACTTCACTATGTTTTGCAGATATGGAGACCAGTACTGCACACAGTTATATAATGACAATATATTTTCTGTCCATTCTCAGTTGTGTTCTTGATGATGCCCAGCATTATGTTCTTGGTTTTTCTTTTTGGCAGCTGTTGGACTTTGAGCCTGTGACTTTAGAGAACTGTCTGTGATGGTTCTGGCATGTGTCTGCTGAGTGGTAAGTCTCCATTATGAGTTTTTCATGTACCTGATAGAGAGTAAATGGCATAAAGCAGCTAAAATATAGAAATCCTTTATAAGGAAATTCTAATGACTGCATGGCTGATGTCAACGGTTTATTTGCAGGGGGATTTATAACGGAAGTAAAGTTGCACCCTCTGTAGCTAACACTCTCCCTCTATCAAAGGGTACTGTTTAGATGGCTAACATACCAGAGCATCTATACATATAAGGCTCTTCCCTAAGGAAGCTGTGCAAAAAATACTTGACATATTATCCTTGAAAATTTTCAAGATATTAATACAGAAGCCTATTTTGCTTTCTGTACAGGATGAATGGCACTTGCTGTGTCCACATTATATATATCATAATACAGCATTTAGTCACTGATCTGTGTTTTGAAACTGCAGAATCAATTCAATGCAAATATCACAGAATAATTGCTTAACCTATCTTCCCCCTTGTTCAGAGCACTTCAGTGTTAAGTATAAAATGAGCCAGGGTTATGATTTCTGGCAGATCAATAAAACCAAAGGATTTGTGATCTAAGCCTTAATTGTCTTAACAAGAGCATGTGTGCCTCTCAAACTAATGAATCATCAAGTATTACTGGCTTCTTTTCCCTTTACACCTTCTAAATACTTTAGATTTTTAAGTAGGAAAGTAAATGTTATGTGTTTTAACAGCTTTACAAATTAGTTGTGACTTTGTGTTTGGACTATGATAGTCATTACTGGACTTGGGTCCTGTTATTTCCATTCATCTGTGATAAATGTGTCTGGATCAACTGATTCTGCATTTTTGGTGGGTTGTTTTTTGTGGGGTTTTTTTTATATCTTCAGTGTGTGTAACAGAAGAGATTACATTGGCATTGCTAATCACATCCTCCATATAAATAAGCAGACCTTTCAAATACTAATTTCAGACACTTGACCAGTGAAGAGTTTATTTAATAAGGGCAGACTTCCAGACCATGGCCTCAGTGTGTACTCTTGCCTTTGAGAAGCCTTCTCTTCTTAAACCTACTTTAAAATGTTGATTTTAACTGATTTTCAGCTGGACTGGATCTAGCATAATATCAAAATGTGCGCTAAGGTCTTCAGCAGAGTATTTAAGTCTACAAGCAGTTACGCCTCTATGGACCCTATAAAGGACATAATATCACAAAATGCTTTATATAGAGAGGTGCAAGATTTAGATGTCATTGCACTGACGAACTTGGAAGCAGAACACAGAATAAATCATAGCAGTGATGCTATTAGCTTATGTAGTTTACCTAGAAGAGTAGTTTGCTTTCAAAATTCCTGAAGCAAATCCAGAGCATTTACAAGAAGCACTGCATAAAGGATATTGTGACAATAAAACCTGCATGTGGAAAAATGCTATATGAAGATTTTAGCGCTAGCGTTATCTGAACACACTTAAGGGCAACAATTTTATGTGTCTTTCAGAAAGATATGATCCAATACCTTTACAAACGTTATCTGTAAGGAAATCTTATGTTTCTAGGAAAGCAACATAGATTATTTTCTTTTTAATAGATATTCTTCTTAATCCACACGTCTCTGTAAAAAAGCTACTTGTAGTTATTTACTTGTGCAGACAAGTAACTTTCATCTGGTAGATCTGCCCAAGCTTTACTGATGGAAGACATATCCTTTTTCTCTGTTGTTGATAGAACAAACCTGTTCTGACTAATAAACTAGAAAGCAAGATCATCTTATTATCTGTACCAGCATGAATCATTTCATTAATTTCATTGAAGGTTTTTGCTCAAGGAAATATCATTCCTCAATTTATATTGTAAGTTTAAAGAGTTGCAAAAAATCCCAGATGAACTTCCAAATGCAATTAACACTATACATAGTCTGGAACACTAATAATGTCTAGTTCACATTTTATCAACTGTTGAAATTCATAGCTCTTAAAGGTCTCATCCTACCATAAACTCTTCATGCTTAATCTTCACAGTGTTACCAGACATATTCACTCCCAGGCAGATGATACATAATCGAGTATATTCCTTACCAGATCATTAAAAACCTCACAGTAAGACCTCATCTGAGAACTCATTGTACAGTGATAGGGTTCAAAGATAGCAAGGATCATTCATTATTGGTCTGATTTTGCAGGACAGCGGACAATGTGAGTAACAGTTGAAGCTGACATTGAAAATATATCTAGAAATGTTTCTCTAAAAGTCTAGGCCAGTTTCCTGTTATTACTGCAGAACACTTCAAAGAGAGAGCCTGCGAATTTGCAAAGTATTTGCAAAATTAAGAAATTTCATAAAGAGCTATGCTAAAATACCAGTGGCTAGAGCAAGGAAACATATAACCTAATCATAAATAAACCGTGAAGGTCACGGTCAACACACAGATGACAGAATGCTACTAAAGGACCACTTCAGTCAACTCGGCCTCAGGCATTGGAGAAAAATTGTACTTAAGTGTATTGATATGTCAGAAGGCAATAAAGAACCAGAAATACCATCAACTTCATGATGACATTCACAGAAAGCTGAACTCTAAGAGCATTGATCTTATGTGCAAAGGCAGGCAGAAAATTATTGCAGTTGACAGAAACTGTGAATTTGAAGGACAAATCTTAATCCTAAATCTGAAATAATGTGTTTGTGAGCAATGTTCTGTACAGATATATAGCATCACTGAATACATAATACCAGTACAACAGAGAGTTTAAAAGTAAACCGAAAATAATATGATGGCAGAGGTTAGTTAAAGATTTGGTATAAATTATATACCTTCAAAGGAAAAAGTAAAATATTTAAAAGATAATAGCTTGAACTGCTGAATGGCATCCAGATTGTTGTACATCTGGAAGTGTCATTGCTAGTCCCACTAAACCAATCTCTTAAAAGAGGTTAAAGACGTCTTCTGTTTTTCATCTGTAATCAGATAATCTATAGATATAAATTACATTTTAAAAATAAAACTATCTGGAAAGATCTTCACCACTTTTTCATCTGGTGAAAACTGACATTTGCTTCTTCGAGACAGTTGACACAGTGACGTACGTCAGCTAAGCATCTGGCACTTTCATTTTACCACTCTCATCTTCAAACTATTTCTACTGAGCATTTCAGGTACAGGAATGCAGGACAGTTTTTTCAAAAACCATTTCCCAATAGTTAAATGGCAGTAGGCATTTTCTGTAAGAGTTTTACGGAAATATTATGTTGCTTATATATTGAACTCAGTACAACCACTGATGAAAAAAACCCAAAAATGCTAAAACTTCACCTACCGTAGCACTGAGCCTGATTTTTCACTCCCTGATAGCCATTATATTTACAGCAGCAAAGTGTGTCCTTATATCTTTGAAGCAAAGACCTTTGCAGTTCCTGCACACAATAACCAGAGTGTATCTCCCAGTCTCTTTTTCTCATATTTCTTGCAGTGAGACATATACAACCTTTGATTTAACAACACAAATAAAATGAGCATCTAGGAAAATGCAGAAGCCAGTAAACACAGTTCTTTTTTTTTTTTTTTCTTAAATGACTGTGTTTAACTCTTTAGGGTTTGAAGATTAACTTTAGAGTCTACCTCTTCTCATCTCTACATTTTAATGAATCTAGATAGATAATACTAATGTTTTAATTTTATGCAGTACATGCAGTCACAATCAGAATTGTGTGCCTCAAAAAAAAAAAGTAGATATTCTGTAAAAGTGGAGAAAAGTGAAAAGTATGAGCTTTAACTGTTGCATATTTGGGCTTAGTTACATATGCACAAATATGGAGGGGTTGTGTTGCTTCTTTTTCTTTTTGTTGTTTTGTTTTGTTTGTCTTTGGGGTTTTTGGGGTTTGGTTGGTTGGTTTGGTTTTGTGCTAATACTCTCTGCAATATTTTAAAATATATCTTTACTTTGGTTTCACTACTAGAGATTTGGTAGAATTCTTAAATGTTTTAAAATTACTTCAAAAAGCGTGGATGATTTTTTTTATTATTTTATTGCTACAAATAATTACGTTAAAAAGAATACTCCACAAATATTAAGTGAAAAGTGATTCTAGAATCAAAATGCAAAGAAACAGCAGAAAATTTATACGTCACATCCAAAGTGATGTCTTCTACAAGACCTGCAGATTAAAAGTTGTGACTCCAACATTACACTTAATCATGTATGATCATCATTGGTATGAGCTGTGCAGAATGATTGCAGAACTATTGTCAAACCTTGTACTAAAAACTAGTCAGCACAGTTCAGTCAGCAATCAGTAGATGGAAGAAAAGCCAAAAGTCCTGCAGTTAGGCAGTGGTCTTGTATTTTGAAGAACTACACAAACAGAAAATTGATAGTGTATTTACAGCAGACAGACAGCTAGTTCCTCATTTCACAAATATGGTGTCTTACCACATTTCCATTTTTCCTGGTGTAGGTTCTTCACTACATTCATGGTGGTTTGGTGTACAACTCTAATTTTACAGGAAAAAAATCTTGGAAATATTAATGGATTGTTGCTGAAAAGGGAGGGAAAAAACCCAGTGACATAATTTCAGGTTGACTTGGTGATGCTAAACAAGAAGTAAATGACCTGTGAAGCTTCACTCACATTGCCTTAGCTATCAATACTGAAAAAATGTGAGCATTAGAAAATGTATTCCTGTGCTTGTGTTAGCCTCAACAAAATCTGGTCCTTGCCTGGAGTTAAAGGAAACACTTCTAAGCATCTAAAAATTCTGCAACCTAAAGACACATTATAGATGGTATGACAGCTGGAAATACAACTGTAAATAAAATATGTTATTTTCCCAATTCTATTGTTTTTTCAGAATAGACTCTCTAAACTGAATTTTATTTAACTTTGCTGTTTAAACAGAGTCTGTTTGCTGAAAGTCACTAGAGGACCAATGATCACCTTGTATGCTTTGGTTGACGAGTTGGCTACAAAACCAGAATACTCCCTACTGCCTGTGCCACAGTATATGTTTTGAAACCATATCAGGATCCTGCTCTGGTTGAAGTTGAAAGCATGTGGGAGAAACTGATGTGCTGATAGGTCTCTCCTGACTTGTAACTTCAAGTAAGATTTTCTGAGTCTTAATGAAATTCAGTTGTTTTCTGGAATTCTGCCCCATCCATAATCCTTTTGTGAATCAAGATCAGGGACGGTTCAGTCGCTGTTCTGACAGGATTGAACAAGAGTCCATTGAAAGTCAGCACAAGTAGCCTTGCTTCCTCTCAGCTTTGGCTCAGGCTTATCATGCAGGATCTGTAAAAAACACCCCTCTAAACCCTAACCAGAAAATGAACCAAGAAAACTAAATACCTCATCTGAGTGAATATTTAATGAGAAAAAAACCAGTGACCCACACCTCCAAACCTTACTTCCCTCCCCATCCAAATTACTCTGTTCTCTGCCATCATATTTGAGAAGTGATTCTGGAATGGAATTGTTTTTGGTTTATTGATTCAGAAGGAGTTGGGTTTGGTCTGCTTTGGTCTGAGAGAAGAGAGTACCTCTATGATTTTATTCATTTCCATGGTTAGAACAGGAAGATCTAAGGTATTCCAAAGCCATATGAGCATATTTTGACTTTTTTTCAAGTAATTCAGGTCAGAACTGAAAAAAATAAAACTGAATGCAGTCTGTCAGTATCTTTAAAAAGAAGAAAATATGTGAAGTTTTTTTTTATAAGTAACTTACATGAATGTGAGACTGAACTGAAAAGAGAATAATTGCTTAAGTAATTTGTCTAAAAGAAAGAAAGAATGAATTTAACAGAAAATGGAATGCGAAATGTATATAATACTGATTTATTGCATACATTAACTAAAGCACTCAAAAAGTTCTCCATAAAATACACAAAGAAGATACTTTACACCTTTAATATTATTTCACTGTTCTCATTACCAAAACTGAACTTAATCTCCTTTCAAAGGTTTTCTCTTATTCTTTGCTTTAGTTCTTTCTCAGTATGACAGGACTAGGGTTTGCCAACAGAGGGCAATAGTCAAGCTAGTAAAGACTGCATCCATCATTTTTGCAACTTCTAATGAGTCAGAAGGACACATAGAATCCTCATCTACTTTTATGGATATTGCTGTGTAATTGCAGTGTAATTATGGCACACAACAGCTTCAGAAAATTATCTCTGAAGAAAACAGCTGGTTCTCTTTAACAAACAGAGATGAAATCTTGTCAATTTAAAAAAAAAAAAAATCCAAAGAAAAAATACTAAAAATATATGCCAATAATAAACAGGCAAAAACAACAAAAAAGAAATAATATAAAAAATCGAAATGGATAAATCAGAGAAAATGCTATGAAAAATAAGATTAAAGTATAAAACATTACAAAATTACAATTATATGAATGTGCTTTCATTATGTGGTTTTGTATTACAAAGCAAACAGGCTCATTGAAAAGATTTCCATTTTCCTTCTTCCACTCATGTGTAGTATGTAAGACCTCAATCCTGACAGCCCTTCTGCAATGCTTCCTACTCAGCAGAAGAAAACCCCTTGGTTTCAGTGGAATTTCACAGCCTGATAAGGCCAGCTCGGAGCCCTGCGCAATAGTTCCCAAGCCACAAAGTTCACAAAGACTTGCTCTGCCAAATAAATACTGACGGCTTCTGCTGGGGGGGGGGGGGGGGGT
>JANIJG010002143.1:35655-61549 GCA_024611175.1 Megaceryle torquata | reverse complement strand
TAGAAGAAACAGAGCCTCATATATTTTCCCAGGACTCAATATATAGATTTACTTATGCACATACACCATCAGTATTCTCTTCCCTTTTGTATTTATTAATATCTTAAAATGTCATTGTCATATTTTAAACATTTCTTCTATGCAGCGGTTACTTGGTTTAGCACTTCCAAGTTAAAAGGAGTAGAAAATCATGGAAGTAGAAAATCAAGAGTATATTATTTCACCAGAGTCCTTCAAAACAGGAAACTTTGTGTTTCATGTGTGTGTATTTGACAGGAAAAGAATAAAAAAGAGCAGAGTTAAAACTGTGAAAGCTTGGCTTTTTTTTCTGGCTAAGAAGCTTTTAGTGGCAATAGTTAAATGTCAAATATGATTACACAAAACTGCTGCTTAAAACTGAAAATAAAGTGGAGCATACTTCTGATGACTGTCTATCAGAAATTTAAAAAGTAATAGTGCATAATTTATCAGGGTTAATAGACTTAGGTGCATTTCTGAGGGAATTAACCTAAACAGTCAAACTATTTATCACATCAGAATACAAAAAATGTACTTTTAATTAATAAATGGACATTCTTTTGCCTTTACAGCTAAGCAAATCAATCCTTCTTTACCTTCTGTCTACAGTTTGGGTTCTTTTAATGGGGTTTAATGGGTTTTATTCTACGCTCACATAGCAAAGCTTATTCATTTGTTTCCTGGAAGACTTTATGTACTTTGTGGCATAATCTCACAGTGTCTTCGGTACACTTGCTCCAAAATGTCACTGTGGAGAAAAATAATAATTCTGTCTGTTACCCTAAAGCATCATTCATTCATCCTGAGATAACAAGCTTGTTTCAGGCCTATATTGGCACTAATGAAGTTACTGTAATATATTGTAGTTCTCACTGACTGTCTGTGAATTCCTTCAGTTAAAACACATTAATGGGAAAGCAAGGTGTTTCCAGTTGTTTTGAATGGTTAATGGAGTACTTTGCTTGCATAACCTCAAGTCAGTTGGCAAAGGAGATCTTTCTATTATCTTACATAGAAGTAAACCAAATGGACTCATTTCTGTACAATAAATGGAGTAATTGTGTTGAGATTAACAAGTATTTTGAGATGACAAGTCCAGGCCTGTGACCTGTAGTGATGGTTTGGGTTTTTTTACTTAAAGTTAATTCATGACTGTTTCTGTGACAATATTGTAATATCATGCAGTATTTCATTTGCTGGTCTTTGACATTCAGAACATGCAGTTGGTTGAAACAACCCTGTAGAAAGTGTTAAGAGGGCATAAAGTCAAGGGTTTGGGGGACAAAGGAAATTAATTCCTCTGAATTCTGGGGGGAAAAAAAAAAATACAGATAGTCACATTATAGAGCATGCTTAGAATTTCTAATAGAATACCTGGATTTGTTTATTATCTTACATTAGACAGTTATTAAACTTTAGCAAAAGAGAAGGCAAAAAAAAAAAAAAAAAATCACAATAAAGACTTCAACAATCTCACAGCATGGAAAACAAGGAAAAACCAGGACTAAAATTAATCATGAAATGCTTATAAAACCACTACAGTTTGTGATTTATCTACCTGTAATCAAGGTATTTATATAAACTACAAAACAAAACAGTAACTATATTGAATATATTCATTTAAATATTTACCAAACATCTCTTTCATGAGCCATGGTATATGGTTTGCTCTTTGGGATAGTTTTTCATAGGTAACACTGCTTAGAGGAATCTTAAGACAGCCTTATGGCATTTTCCAGGAAAGGAAAACGACTCTTTTACATCCTTTCTATCACTCTAATGTTATTAAGCACGTCTTAGATACAGCTGAATATGTAATTTTCCCCTTGTTAAGGGACTGATTTCTGCCTCCACAAGAATAAATTAGAGTTTACTCTAACAGAGAATACACCACCTGAATAATCTGTCCTCAGACTGTATATATGCATACAGTCATTTAGACATAGATAAATCCACTTTGGACAAGGATCAGAAATTTTTTAAAAATTAAGATTAAAAATATGTATTATGTATTTTGACTTAAGTTTAAAAATATGTTACACATTTTAAGATCAATATAATTGTTTGGCAACATGGAAAACTTACTATACATCTTCATGAAAACGAAAAGCTGCTAATTTTTTATTTCAAAAATTCATATAATCCTTAAATGGCATACCATAAGATTAATGGTAGATACATGTCTGGTTCAATACTGCTATTAACAGAACAGGGATGAACACAGAAACATATAGACAGTAGTCCATAAAAGAAAATGTAGCCTGAAATACAAACGTACACCAAAAAAACCTATCATCCAAATCCCTTTTCCTTTTCTCCTTCTTTTCCTCACAATTTCCATACCTAAAAATAGATACATATTTCAGGTAATTGGATGCTGCTGCTATTCCTTACCTCTCACAACTTCCCTTCCACTCTGTTTTAAAGCAAAGTGGCTGTGACTCTTTCCTATTTATGGGTACTCAGATCTCCATTGCTTTTGTAGAGCTCACCCACTGAACCAAAACCACAAACCAAATTGACATCAGCTGTGATCCATATCCAAAAATTTGTTTCAAGAACCTACAAATGTCAGTTTAGAATTTAACCCACCCTTCCCAAACCTAAATTGTTGCTATGGCAAAACCTACATGTCATCTTAAAAAGATACAGAGCCACAGGTCAAATAAAAAGTGTAATACATCACAAGCAGTATATATGAATAGAAACCCGACTCAGGGAAGAAATTCTTCTAGTTTCTGCTTTTCTTTCTTTATCAATTATTCTTATGTTTTCCGCACACAGTTGTAAAAAGAAAAAGGACTTTAGACAAAGTTATTACAAAGTAATAGCTTAGACCTCATGGATTTGTCTCCAAATGACAGTATATCAACAGTAAGAAAGATGGAGGCAAGTGTTGTGTTGAATATATTCATCAAAGTGTTTTGTGCTTGCATTGTTCTGGTTTTTTTTTAATTTCTGGCATCTTCCACCTAATACTAATGAACAAAGTGTGGTAAAAAGTTGTGAGTCCAGAGAGTAAAAGAGCTGTCAGCACAAGAAGCGGACCAAATGTAGATTGAATATTTACCACTGCAGATATGGAGTAGTTCTATTCAAAACTGCTGTAAACTTTCACCTTTGAAAGTTTATTAGTCTTCAGAGCATTTCTCATTTTGAACCATCTCGGGTAAATTTAGCTATAGCTTAAGTTCTGACTGCAAAGAATGCAGTCAAAATTCTGCTCATGTTAGACTTTCTATAGCCAGGGTATGATTTTCGCAGTAGTCAAATTTTTTTTCATTATTTTAGGTTCTTTGATCTGTGCAAATATAGTCTCTAAACCTTAAGGATCTGTGATGAAATTAAACATTTGATGTGATTTCTTCTCAGTTGTTTGACTTGCTTTTTGTTACAGACAAAATAAGTAGCTGCATAGGTAGCTACCTGTATTAGTTACAGCTAATATTCTATATTTAGAAAAATGTTATTTTCCTTCATATCATCACAGATACTTCATAGGATCTCATCAAGGTGTTGATGCAAAGCCTATTGTGTGACTCATTGTTTTTCTTAATGAGGCATATCCACTTTGAAGACTAAATTAGATTATCATCAGACTAACACCATCTACAAAACATTGTAAAAAGGTTAAACTCTCTTAGCTGTGGTTTCTGGATATTTATATAGAATTATAAATGTTCTTGTTAGAAGGTTATCCTTGTACTCCTAGATTAAGTCCATTGCATGAACACTCTTTTGCAAATCAATATTAATTAAAAATTATTATGATCAGAGAACTAAACAAAGGGCCTGTGCTACTAAAGAAAGGGTATGCCCCTGTGACAGATCACTGTTAAAACCTCTCATGCCATTGGGTGATATTTGCCATATGTCCAATGATTGATAGTAAGATTTAATGAGTTCTTACAAGCAATTAAATAATCAAGGGTTCCTGCTGTTACATGGCATAGCTTGATAGAACAGTGACAAATGAGAGAATATCTGCAACCTAATCAAAGGGACATATTTCCTTGGGAACAAAATAATATTATCCACCAGTGCAATCAAAGGACAAAAGAACACAGAGAGGACGCAACAGAATGAGATAAATTTTGTGCTCTTTTCATTATTCTGGCCATACAATTTCCATTTATTGGATCCTATTAAATCAGAAAGAGAATTAGGCTACTTAAATATGTTTCATTTGTCATACACTGTTAGCTAGTGGGTACATATCCATATCCAGTCACCTTAGGTCTCCTTTCCCTATGAAATGCTACCTTAAATTATGTTTTCTGTATTCTTACGTGGTATTTATTTTTATTGTGATTATTGAAGTCTTGTTATACCTTTGGAATTTTTTTTTTTTCATTTCAACTAAAGGGATATAGTAAGAGTCTTTGCACTACTGTGCCAAATTTGTCTAACATCTTTGATTAATGAATTATTTGGAACATATGTACTTATGTTCTCTTAGAATTATTTTTAAATAATTGTTCATAATAAAAAAACAGAAAGTCAACTGGATTAATTTTGGAATTGCTTAGAATCAGATCATATATACATTTTAATTTGCAAGAGTTATTATGCAGATTTACAGTCTCTACCTTAGTGAATTTGCAGGCCCCTATAAATAGTGCAGTAGAAGTAGCCTAGTGTGGGAACACACTTGATTTTCTTCATTACTTTTTGTGACCAAAAAAACTTCAGAGTAACCTTTAGAAGACATTCAGAGAACTTGGGATTTCACTGACTATAGACTGAAAATAGCTAACAGACAGATTTATTTCCCCATTTTTAAGATAAAACTGATTACAAGTAGTGAGTATAGATACATACGGGTAACAGTTTATAGATCAGCTTATTCTGACTTTAAAAAAAAAAAAATTTACCTTTGTGATTAGAGAGAGAGAATAAATGGTCTGCCTGTGTCCCGATTAATCAGTCTTTAAAAGCAAAAACTTGAAACAGCATAACTGTCCCATTCAATTCAAAGTATAAACCTCTGCCCCCAAAAATGTTAATAAAACTGTGTTTGACTTCGATGTAATTTTTCTTTTGATTACAAGTAAAGCCCATGCTTAAGTGTGTTTTCAACTATCAAATAATTTCATGTTTACATTAGGTCTATGGTTCATATGGCATAGTATAATATTTTCAGGAGACTTTTTTTTTACTAGAAGCTCAAAGTGTTCTGTCAACGGAAGTAAAAATATTCTAATACTAGGAACTGCTTTATAGCTAAAATTTTCATCAGAAAATTTAAACATCACACTGTAGTTCTTCAGAACTATATTTTAGTTGTCTAGCTGATGTGTAGGATGAAAGTTGCAGAAATGCACTAGACAACCAACAAAACAAAGTGCCCTTACTAATCAGTATATTCAGATATTTAACATGCGATCTATTGTTAGACTGTGTTAACACCTGACCTTTCTAAATATAAGCTGAGGACTGAGGTCTTTCCTAGTTCTGTCTTTGTTGCTACCATTTGGGAAGGGAGGTGAGTTCCACTGGAGTAGACCAGGATATTCCAATTTCACCGTGGTTTAAAGGTCTCAAGGAAGGGACCTTTAAAGATCATCTAGTCCACCCCCCACCCCCTTGCAATAGGCAGGGACATAATTCCATCGTGTCACCCACTGCCAAGAGAAAGTGCAACCCTGTCTTACCCGGAGCATGGATCTTCTTTTAATTATTTTTTTAAGTTTTGTTCTAATGTGGGATGAACACACATTGTAAAATCTTGATGTTTTCACAAAACAAAATACTTTTTTTCCATCCATCTCTATTCAACAATGAGGGATATATCACTGACTCTATTTTTGTGACATGCCAGTGCATTTGTTTTGTTTTTCCACACACAAAGTAAAATTTCTTCAAAGTATGTAGCCTTTTCCAGACATTAGTCATACTGCTTAACACCCTAATGGAAGTCATTCAGATGCTACACCAAAAAGTCAATGCAAATAAAAAATATTCCAAATAACTATAAAATTAAGGTAAAGAAATCACTGAGTAAAAAACCTTCTTTTTTTTTTTTTTTTTTTTTCAGTAATTTGAACATATTTATCAACAGATTCTCTTCTATATGTGTATGTAAAAGTTACATACTAATAATGGAAATGGAAATTTTTTATTAAATCTGTCTATGATAAAGCTACTGTTGACAAAATACAATAATTCTATGTTGGATTTCAACTGTGGACTATCCTGCTGAAGTCAGTGATGAAGGTAGGATAAAGATTCTTAAACTAAGGCATAGTTTTAGATTAGGAAGATCTATTGGGTTTCTGAAAGTCTTAAAAATATATCATCTCCCAAAATGTTTGCTTTCAGTTTTTAGTTAGCTCTAAATACATAGGATCAAGAACTGCTTAGAATATCACTGTGGTCATTTGAAGACTTAAAGGATCATGCTGCCACTAGCCACACATGTGCAGCATGACTTTAATAAGCCTATTGAATGATGCATCAGTGTGATTTTACATGGGTGTCAGGCAGATCCCTGATGCATTGGGTCACATCAGGTCTGATCTTAACTGTGATCTAGTAAAGACCAGAAAAATGAGTTCCATGTTACTGAAATAGTAACTTTGTTGTTCCAGAGAGAAAAAAAACCCTCAAGAATCGGGGAGATACTAATTTTTTGGCATCAAGGACTATGCTCAATCAATAAATTCACAAAAGATACACACCTCATTAGGTTCTATACAGATTGCAAAGCTAGCTATAATGTAGAAACAGGCAGACAGTCTGTCTCAATATTATTACAGGAAGGCTTGGTTAAATTAATAGCTTCTCATTGATTAAAAAATCTTGCATTTTACATGTCCTTAAGTTGGTTCCCACCATTACCTTTCAATAACTGAATGTGAGTCTTTGGAGAAATGTGGTTATATTGAACTACAGTATTGAAATAAAAAGGTAGGCAAAATAAGTTGTTTACATTAGCCTATCAATGTTTCCTGTCATAAAGTTCTGTCCACCTGAAAGAAAAAGACAACCCCATCAATGTGTCTTAAGTGTTTGCTATTTGTTTAGTTTCTATAGTATTCCTAGACTGATAAAAATACATTTAGTTTGGAAAGATCACTAATCATGACTCCAACAAATAATTTCAGGCACAACCGAAGTGAGAAATCTTCATGTCCATGTAGCATTTACCACTGCATAGAACTCTCAGCTTTTGCCCATTCTTAATTACTGTACTAAAACTAGCTAACAATAACAACACAAGTTCTGATACACTGAAATGCTTTCCAAATCATCCTAAGTACCCAAATTATGGGTCTGATTGCACAGAGTACTTTGCTAGGGTGAGTTGTTTGGTACCAGTTATATGATGAACACTCCATCAAAAAATATTTTGAAAACTTCTGCATAAACCTATTCAAATATATGTCATTAGCATGAAATGTTGGAAGCTTTTTTTTTTTTTTTCTTCCCTAATGTAAAGAGTTTTGATTGATTTCCCTTGTTCTTTTATACTTGTGTAAACTCATTTGGCACTGCAACCACTCTTAAGGGTCAAGCCTTCTGCCAAATAGCAAAGAAGGGATCAGGTCTCCAAGTACACCATATTGTTGAGGTCTTAGCATATTGGAGAGGTCTTAGCAATATGCTAAAACCTGTGTTTCAAGAATAAAGTTACTTCTGTGCAATGCATATGTCATCTTCTCCTTTTTCAGCAGAAATAGTGAATCAAGCAACAAGTTGCTGGATGCATGGCAAACAAATGGAAGCTACTTGAGCTCCTATGATGTGACTAGGATATTGGGCTGTGGAAGGAAGGGAAGAGACAAGGAGGTTGACTTTATGGGGGCAGAACGGCTGGATGATTTTCCTGTACCTCAGATTTTGGGATGTCACTTAAAATAGTGTTTTCAGACAAACACTGATTTAGTATGCTTTGGGTTTTAGGCCATTTTAGGGATTGATTGTTATAATTTATCAATTTAACTGTCTGGCTGCAAGTTTGACGTTACCTCTGTGAAGAGACAGTATGGTAGTAAACTAATGCAGAACCACTGCTAGCTATTCCTCAAATTCCTTATATGCAGTTTATATAACTGGTCTTTGAAAATCTAAACCTCATCATCATCTAGAGATGGTCTGTGCTTTTGCCAGTAGAGCCTTCACTATAATAATGTCTAGTAGATTGACTGGAAAAAGAGTCCATATGTTAATTGAGTCAATTTTGTTATCTTGTAACTCAGCTTTTGATACATAATGTCATTTTGTAAAACTTCTTAGGGAAACAGTGTCTCTTTATATTGGGTCACTATCCCACTATTTCCTCTGTTGACCACAGAGGTGCTGTGTACACAGTGTGGGAGAGGCTTTTCTTTCCCATAAGGCTCAGCTTCTTCTAAGTTACAGGTGCCAAGCTGCATGTCCACTTCCAGCTATTCACTTCATTGGTCATGTGTTTGCTGACTCTTCTCTTTTCCTTCATCTGTTTTTAATTCATCATACTCCTGTAGTGCAATGAAAAGATGCTACTTGGTTCTCAATGAATTCTGTGGAAGTACCAAAGGGAAAGAGTAAGCATCTATATTTGGAATAAACACAAACTATTATTAGACAGAGTTTTTGGAAGTAGTTGTAATTTATCTGCTATCAGGAGCAATAGAAAACCATATGGATGATAAAAAACATAACCAGGGCAAGGTCCTTCCTGTGTCTGTTGACAACTAATATGCACCAGGAGGGCAGTGCCATATGTTTGCATGTACATTACCGCAGGGGGCAGTGACATATGTTCACACGTATGTCACCCCTCTGGCCTACTGTCATAAGGCTGTTTCCCAAAGGGCATGCTCCCTTGAAAAGCGGAAATGAAACCCACAAATGTGTCTCCTACATTCTCTTTGTCAGTACATTGTATAAGACTAGTGTTGCTGCATTGGTGAGCAATCAGAACAGCTGCCTGAAAAGAACAAAGGCTTCTGTAGCTCTCCCTGATCTCCCTTCAAGGTACTGAACGTCAAAGAAGGAAAATACAGCCACTCCAGAAGAACAATCACACCTGCTAGAATAGTCATACCTGTTGAAATACTAGACCTGCCAAAAACCCTGAGGATGGATAAACATTTACTCCTCACAAAATATTTCATGGACTGTTCTTCACTTCCTTATGGGCTGGACCCAGCTTCACATCACAAGCAGCTCTTGGCAGGATATAAAAAACATTTGAGTACAGAAAAATGATGCAAAAGTGAGAGAATAAAAAGTGTTGTTTGTGATTCTTTCTCCTGGAGTTTTTGTGGGGTAGAGAGGAACAGTACTATTAGATTAACTTGACCATTCCCCTGTCAGTGCAAAATTATTCCTTGCAATGTAATTTTGAGTGTTTTGTTCATTCCATTTAGTACTAATCCAAGCAGATAGCCTTTCTGTTGTATCTCTTGGGAGACCATTTATCCCTCAATCCACTTATTCCAGTATTAGGTAGATTTTTTCTGAAATTTGCAGTGTATTTTTCTTTGCTTAATTTCCTTCCTCTCTTTAATTATCCCTTTTGGTGCAAATATGGCTCATCTTTATATATTTGCCTTCTCTCAGAGGTCATTGAGTCTGGTGCACAGAGAAGGAATGCAAACAGCAGTGTGAAATTTCCTTCTAGAGAAGGCTTACCTGCAAGCCATTTTGAGTCCTCTCAGAATATTTGTGACTACAAAAGTTTGGGCAGTTTTGTGGATATGCATCTGTTAACTAAGTCTTATTTGGTCTTAGTCTATTACATTATTTAGACTTGAATGCTAGGAACCATTTCAAGGGCTCTCTGTGAAAGTTTTAGTAGGAGAATATGAAGGTGCTTCCCTGTTTATGATGGAAATTCCTAAGTGGAGAAAAATGGTGAGAATATTCCTTACTTAAGAGGGCAACTCTGTACTAGCTGAACAGAAATTGTATCCCGTTCCTCTGAACTGTGCACTATTCAAAGCCAAGTCTAAAAATTCAGCATCTGATGGACTTTTTTTTTTTTTCCCACTCCAAGATTCATGGTATATGAAACTGTGCTTCTCTTGCATTTCTGTAAAGATTTGGGTTCTCACTAGTGTCCTCTGTGAAAGGCTTATGATTTTAGCTTGCCTTTTTCCTTTTCTGGCTGTTTATCTGCCTTGTTTCTATCTTAGTGTTTTGAAAGTGGAATTACCCTTTTCCTGCACAATTTCACCTCCTCCAGTGAGGAGAGAGTTGGAGACCACTAAGAGAAGCAATGGTGGAACAGCACTGGCCTCAGAGGTGGCAGAAACAATAAATGGGATCAGACGTTACTGTGAAGTTTTCTGCAAATCAAAAAGCCACAAACCAAGCTGCAAAGGACTTTCCATCCAGGGACAAAGTAATTGAGAGATTTTGGCAAAGATTTCTTTATAAAGCTTTTTCTCTTTCTATCTTTATTAGTCAGCCTGAGTTTTCCTCTACTTAAAATAATATTAACAAAAAAACCCCACAAACAAACAAAAGAAAATAAAGAATAATCTCCTTTATATTGACAGAAAATCTAGATGTTTGAAATTGAACATGTCCTTGGTCTTCTCTAGGGATTTCACCATAAAAGTTCTGAGCTCCGACTCAAACAGGACTAACTCCAGCACCAATACATTGGCTGTAACTTGTGAAGAAATAGAATTTCAGTATTATTTGGAATTAATGTTTGAATTTTTGTTATTTTTTCTTTTTTTGCATTTTGTTCAATTCTATGGATGAGTTGAAATTGGTACTAAGCTTTCTTTAATCGTTATGTGGTTACGATCACATTTTCTATCCTAACAAAGTATATATATATGTAAGTTTCATTTTTTCTTCAAAGAACAAACAATGTAAATTTGGTCCCTAGAATTTTGGTCTTGTCATTAGCTTAAACGAAACAACATTTTACCCCAGCTAGTTATTACCCTACCTTCCAGGATACTTTACTTTTGGTTCTCACTCCTTTGTCTGGCTGTAGGCCATCAACATCAGACTTAACTCAAAATACTCTTCATGCCTGACTGGGCCATAGGGTTAAAATTCTTCACACAGAATTAGGAAATACTTTCAAAACCAAATAATTTAGACAAAGCTGTAATTGCCTCATGGATATTCTACAACAGGAAGAAAAATCTGAGAATAAATTACTTATTAAAAAGAATTTGTTTTATGAAATAATGTAGTTTGGAAGTAGGAATCAGAAATCAGTAAAAGTAGATGCTGGCTGAAGTAAACCCAAAGAAAGAAGAGAAGCATACCCTTGTGCATGGAAATGATTGTGAGGTGAGTGTAAATTAGATAGGAGTAAACAGTTAAAGCAATGAAAGCTTTCAGTGTTGTGGCCAGAAACGTTAATCTAAAGAGATACAAAAAATGTTTCCATTTATTAACTTTATTTCAAGATATATTAAAAAGTCGTGAGAAAAAATGAGAAAAAAGCACTGAAGAAGACGGTAGTCATATTAGCAGTCATGCAAAATAATTATGATAGCAGTGTGTAGCAGATACCTGTACAGCACACTAGTATTATGAGATATCAAGTATGATATATATTTAAGATAACTACATTGGTTTATCTAATGTACCTTCCTGCCAATGGAATATTTTTCCTTCTTTTATGCTGAATAGAGAATTGGTTGTGAATATTAGAATCAAGATACTGCATGAGATCTTCCTTTTCTTATCCATGTTATGGATTTAGATTTTTGTATGCATTTATAATGAATGGTAAAAGCTGATCATTGAAAGTATTTTTGTGAATGTATGCTATGAACATAGTATTGTAATTTATTATTTTTATAGCCTAGTCACTGGAATTTTATTTATGTTTTTATAGTGCTTCTACTTCCTACTTTTGCTCTTGTAGATTTAAACCTCCATAGACAGAAGATAAAAATGTGTATCCCTACTCAAGTTTATAGCTATGTCCTGAAGTTTTGTTATTTATATAAAATTCTGATTTCAGCTCTTTAATTTCTTTATTTTGTTTTATTTTTTGTTTGTTTTATCACAACTCTGAATCATAGTACAAGACCGCTGTGGCTTTATAAGCTTCAGAGCCTCACAGAGATTTAAATCTCATTCATCTCTTCATTTTGTATAGTCCATGCTTACTGAAAAGGTTAACTCAGCTGCAAAAAGTTAACTGGGTTAGCTCAGTCATTGGCTACCTTAGAAAAACTATTATTGTACTACTACAACTATGTCATCTGGTATTTGAACTTCAGTTTCATTTATGAAACTCTGGACCTTTCAGATTATTACCATCGTTGAGAGAGTGGATTTTCCATAGCATTCTTGCATTGTAATACCCAGACTGAGACACAGCCTAGGAACGCACAACTGACACATTGCAGTTAGGCTCACTAGCATAAGCAAGATAGTATTTTGTTGCTTCTGGGGCAAAAGTTGTAGCCTGGGGCAGGAAAGGAACTGGGGTGGGGGCCTGTGCTGAAGGGAAGCATCCTGAACCCCTGGGCTTGCTTATCCTTCTGGGGCTGAGAAGAGGCAAGAGGAGCTGGAGCAGACTATTCTTGGAAAGGCTGCTCCCCTTTTCAGTCAGCTGTGACTGACAATATTTATTTTTTCTGTTACCCATGTACCTTATTTTTTGGACCTTTATCTTCAATAAATGCCATCCCTCATTTCTGTCAGTCACTGTCATGAGGTCCTTCCTCAATTCTTCGTGCTCTCTTTTGTTGTAATATCTTTGCGTTACTAATATACATATTCTTCTCTCCACTTGTGCTATCTTTGAGTATGTCAAACAGAATGGATCTTAGCACAGATCCTTGTGGAATTCGAGATGACCTCTCTCTCATGTGAAAAGTGACCTTTTATTTCTACAGTTTGTTTCATCTTTTTCCTATTTTTGAAAGTTCAACGGAGAGTAGGACATTTTTCCTCCTGTATATGCCAATATAGAAAGTAAGTATTCATTTTTATCACCTTGTCCCAAAGGTTTTGGCATCATTTGAAGCACGGCAAGAACTCAGCAAACATACTGCCATTTGGAAACAGGTTCTAGATGTAGCACAGAGCACCTGGGTTGGCTCAGATTTTCATACTGTTTTTCTACCTGTCCTCTCTCTAGATGTTTTGTTCTTACTCTCTGTGTCAAAGCAGCCATAATTTGCATGAGCCCTATATTTGTTCTTCACAAATGACCTGTATCTTACTGACTTGACAAAAGAAACAAACAGTATTTTGGTATGCTTTGCTACATGCAGATAAACATCTCATACAATTCTAACTCCATGGAGATCATAGTTCTGTACTGCTTCTGGAAATTTGATTGTAACCTTACTTCTGCTGTTCTCTAGAACAATGGCTTCTCCAAAATCCTGTGCGTTTTCTTAGTATCAGTCATCTGATTTCAGACTCCTTGCAACCAAAGTGTTGTCTTGAACAAGTAATTCTTTTCAAAATGGTAAATTGTTGCCACCTTGATATTCCTGCCAACATGGTCATCATCCTTTGAATAAACAGGCAGGTTCACAGCACCAGGATATGATAAAGCTCTTTGCTCTTGTTTCTATTTTTCTATTTTTTCACCTTTTGAAAGAGTTAGCTTAGTAGAAGTACTTATTTGTCCAAGGGAGTGTAAGATTCCTTTGTCTGTCTTGCTGCAACTTGGTTAGGGAGAATGGATCAGCTTTCATGATAGAAATAGCAATTAGTGCTGCTGAGCTATAGTTTCAGGTTTTTGACAGAGCTGCTGAGCTTACTAAATTATAGACCTAGGGAAATGGGGGCAGCAGGGAAGGAAGGGAGGCCTCAGAATCTGCCTGAGCAGCACATGAACTGGTAGTGCAGTGGATTGCATCTCTATTCAATAAATGTCCATTTCATTCTTCTTTTGCAGTCAAGAGTGAAGAAGAAACATCATCTGTAATTAATAACAGTTTTAAAAAAATCCATATGAATACATGCCAACACAAGGAATGAAACAGAGAAAAAAAAAAAAAAGGCTTGGAAAAGAGAATGAAAAGTGTTTCAGAATAATGATGTGAATACTCAGATGGCCAGCCTGTGGGGTGGATAGAAGCCTCCAACACAAAGCTTTGGGGGACACACATGAGATGAAGGCCTTCTTAGGACCCTGCCCAGTGTCACAGAGATAAAATACATCATCTCACAGGTTGTTCCAGTTGGTGAGATAAGGTGCAAATTGTCTTCTCCATGGATAATTGCATTTCCACAGCCAGGATTGGTAATACTGGGCATCTGTGTTTGAAAAATATACTAAAACTTCTCCTCTGTGTGTCCACAGGGGCACGTCTTATTTGCAATTATTTATATTCCAGCTGTACTCAAAGTACAGAGCATTTCTGCTCATTTTGGAGTTGTAAACTATTATTTGTGCTTTCTTAATTTTATCTGGTTATGTTGATACATGTTTGGCCTAAACCTTGGCATATGGCTCTGCATCAGTATTTTAACTTCCTGCTGGTTTGTTCAATGCAATGAATGTTATTTAAATTCTAAATGCTACTTATTAATTAGTACTAAATACTACTTCTTAATAATAAAGTCAATTTAGTTTGAGTGAGCACTTATTTAGACATGACTTTTTCGGGAGGGCCTTATAGGACAGCTCAGCAGAAACTTGAGAAAAGTGATATGTAAGTTAAGGGGGTATACATCTAACCAGCTAAGACTTCAGGGATCTACATGTTTCCTTTTCCCTCCTTTGCGTCTTCTTCACTTTTCTAAGTTTACTGTACTAACAGATTACAAAAAGCCAGGGTACAAGCTTTACTAAGAAACTGCATTTGTCATTTTGTTTAATAATTAGCACACTCACTGGTATAATACCAGCACAATATGGTGTGCAGAGTGAGTCCCCATCTGAGGGACTGCCCTCAGCAGTCAGGCTGAGCACAGCCTCCCTGTTCTGAAGAGCAAGGAGCAAAGCTGACATCAGTCATGGCATGCCATGTTGTGCTTTCTCCCAGTGTACTTACTGGTACAGATGAAACCTTTATAGTCTCTATCCATGGGATACCTTATGGACTAAAACTGTTTACCCTTTCTGTAGTCCTCCAGGGAAGGGGGAGAAATGTGTTATCCCCACTCTAGCAGCTGGGAGGGAAGGACAGAACTGCCAAGAGGGAGAAAAAGAAATCTCTGCAGACATAGTGATGGGGCTGCAAAAAGCAGGATTTTTGGAAAGGTATGCCAAAATAATATTTTCTGCCTCTTATTATTGGTGTCAGCTAGTAAATCAGAATTTGGTTTCACAAAAAAAAGTTGAATTTGGAAGTTTAGTAAAAAAAAAAATCGGAACAGTTATTTCACATACACAAGGTGTAACAGTCATATTCAGCTTCTAAATCCACTGTAGTCCCAAGTCATGATAGAGACATATTATACTGGAAGCCCAGATTCAAAGTTTCTTTTCCTACCAAAAATTCAGTTGCTGCTCTCCCAGCTGCCAAGTGGGCCTCTGAGATGCCACAAGGGTGGTGGGTAGAGGGGAAGTAAAGCTGCTACTAATGAGTCCTCATTATCCAAGCTTTTATCTTTACATTACAATTTGTATTACATATTTCAATTGAGAAAAATTGTCACTTGCTGACCAAAAGAAAAAAGAGTTGTAAAGATTAAAGACCAAAAGCTGTAAGCTGTTGATCATTTTTCTGTGTTACAAGAAGACTGATTTACATTTTATAATTTTTCTGAAATCCATAGTGTGCTAAATCAGCTCACCCTTTATCAGAACTTGAGTGAACCAGCAAAAAAGTACTTAATTGGTCTTGAAAAGTGGTTTTGTTTTGTTTTAGTTTGGTTTAGTTTGGTTTGGTTTTGGTTTTGGTTTGGTTTGGTTTGATTTTTTGAGACTCAGGCTGTCTAAGAAAAGTGAGCTGCTTTGAGTCTGTCTGTTTTGATGTACTGCTGTCTAAAACACATCCCAAGAAGTTGTAGTTGTATTGCTTCTGTTCGCTTGTTCGGTAGTTTAAGACATACACATATTAGACTGCCACAGTGTAGTACAAATACTGCTTCCTTCACAATGACATGGTCTCAGTGTAACACATTATTTCAGGTCACATTATATCAGCTAGCTCAACGAGAATGACAGTGACTTTCACCTTATTCCAGCTACTGGTAAATGTAATAATTACCAAAATTATATTTCTTTTATTTGCTTAATAAGCAGTACTTTTGAAAAGAAATAGTCTGGCATATGAGAACACAAATGTTAGCAGAAGTAGTTGTAAGTCTTCCAGGCTTTCAAACACAGCTCAGAACCACTTTAAAACCAGAGCAAGAAAAACTGGAATGAGGAAGAGATGTCTCAGCACATGTTACCTTGCCTGAACTTTCCCTATCAGTGTCCTCTTGTCATTGCTCTGGGCATTGCTCCACCCACGGGTGCAAAGCACTAATACTGTTATCCATCTGTCTAGCTTTGTCAAAGCCTATCAGACAGTTTGATTGCCAGTGGTGCATTCTGCTTGCCATTACTTTGATCCTTTTCTACCAGGGATGAATGGCCACAGTGAAAGCAGAGGTTTCCAGTACTAGGGGGAAAATATCTAAGGAGACAATATTTGAGTTTACTGTCAAGTGAATATTTGCATTTTTAACATTCTTTCTTTGAAAACATATGTGACCACCTTACTCTTTTATTCTGTTTAGGTCTTGGTCTTACACACGTATTAGCATTTCATGCTGTCCAACATTTGACAAGATGGTTTCAGCTCATTGCCTGCTGTGTAAGATAAGTTAGTGAGAGCTTTCCAGATTATTTCAAAAGATGTGCTCAGTGACTATCTAACCTAATACATGCTTTGGGGTAGGGTTTTTAAAGCCACTTTACAGAAGCTTTCCAGACATCTATAAGACAATGGAAGTTCTCTAATTCTAAAGCAATCTTTTTTTTTTTTTTTCCTTATTAGAAAATATTTCATCTTGCTTTAATAAAAGATTAAATATAGTTATTATTTTTTAAGTATTGTTCTAATTTTAGGAGGTGGTAATTTAGTAAGTTAGACTGTTACAATCCGGGGAACAGACAGACTCCTCCCAGACAGAGTTCTAAACAATTATAACTTCAAACCACTAAAAGTTATCATGCACAGGTTTCCCATTTCCCTCTATCCCATTGATTATCTATTAGCAATTCCCAGCATAAATTATTGAAATTATTCAGCCAGTTCACAGTGTTGTTTTTAAAATGAAAAATGCTGTGAACTTTTAGTGTCTTCTGATATAATATGTGCTGTTCTAATATGTGCTGTTATAATATGTAGTAAATTAACTGAACTGTGATGCTCTGATCATTTACACCACAATGTGCTATTTAAAACTGGAAACCCAGCAGGAGATTTTATTTTTATTAATTTAGTATAATTTTAAACATTACAAAAATAGCTGTCTTGCAGCTTCCCTGCTGAGCCCTAGATTGTTGCCACAGCCTCAGTAATACTTTATCAGGAGAGTAACATCACTATAAATGCTGCATAGTTGATTCTGCTTTCAACACAGAATACAAAAGGATGTGGAAGGCTGAAGAAAAGACAAAAAAGAAACAGAGTTAGTTCTGGTTTACAGTTCGTTTGTCTTTTTGTTTGCCTACTTTAAAATCTTATTTCCTTACAGTTTTTTTTTTCTCTAACATGAGTTGTGAATTTGTAGTCAAAGCCTAAAGATTGAGGTTCCACATCATAATTAACTTTAAACATGTCACACAATGCCGCTCTAGGAAAATGAGTTTCACTCTATCTCCTTTGTCTATCACCCTGCCATTTGGGTGGACTAAACACTACTGCAGTGTTATTGTTCAAGTCTAATGTGCAATACAAGAGCAACCTCACGTGAATTGCACCTTTGCAGAATTAAATACAGAACTGGTTCACATCTACTCACATTTGTGTGGATATAGTGAGCCTACATCTGCCTGAAAAAAAAAAAAGGCAACAGGCATTTATATACAGTCTCTTACCTGTATGAGGGATGGTGAAAAGCCAAGTGGACATAATAGCTTTTGGGCCTTTTATAACGCTTTTCACTTTTTTGAATAAGCTGAGTTCAGCAGAAACTCTTACCAGAAGTGTCACTTTCCAGTGGAGCCTATGACCCTTTAATAATGGAGGGTTCTTGTCAATGAAGCAATTTTTGCTATGCAAAAGATGTGATTTTGGATACCACAGTCCACCATTCGTAATGAAAAGCTGGGATGGACTGCTGGGAGGAAGAACAGCCTATGGCTGAAAGTTATTTAAAGTAAAATATGTGAATTTCTAAATTTAAGCTCACTGTGGCACTCTTCAGTGCCTGTATTATTTATAATTATTGATTGATCAAAATTATACTTCATAGTAAAGGAAGTTATAGAGCTATTTAAGTTACTGATTTTTTTTTACTGACTACCTATATTATGGACAGTGGTGGTGCTTTCCAGGTATAGTTCTTAAAATAAAATCTGAAAACTGAACAAAACTTAATTGCAAATGATTAGGATTTATCATGTTACTATATAAGAAAAAGGACAATTTACTGTCTGGCAACTGATTCTCTTGTAAAACCCCCATAGCTTTTATTAAAAATTACTGATTTGGCAGGTCCATGGTGCAAATATTATTGGCGTATATGCCTGGTTTTGCATTTGAGAGAGGGGACTTTAGGCTCAAAATGTCTTGACACTTGGATGTTAAATGTCATATAGATATTGACTGAGTGACACATCAGCAATTCAGCAGTGTCTCAGACAGGGGATACACGTTGGCCTGTCCAGGGCTTAGATAAGAGGCAGCCTTCTTCCTTGATGACACATCAATTAATCCTAATGAAATCAATAGTATTTTTCTTTGAAGCCCATTAACACTGACTAAACCTCCCTCACCAGCCTTCAGTCTATACCAGTGGAGTAGTCAAATGCCTGTTAATTAGCTAAGATAATCATGCTCATCACCAAAATGATTGTTGCTAGAAAGTGGTGCTGTGTCCCAGGTGCTGTGATGTTTGCACCCATGCACGCAAGTATAGGAAATACCAATTGATTTGCTACTCTTTTTCAATAACTGCCAGGAGAAAGTGAGTGAGGTAAGTCAGTCCAAGGATATTGGAAGAAATGAGGCATGAAATAAAAGCTTTCCTGTCCTCTCTGCTGATCCTCAGGAAAGTAAGGCAACTCACTGTATTAAAGAGAAGCATCCAGGCATTAAGTAAGGCACTAGGACAGTGAGGAGTGGGGTCCTCTATGTGACACACTCTCCTGAGCCAGTGTTCTTGGAGCTATCACTCTGAGTTCAGGATGATGAGAAATACAAGATAGCTCATGTGCTGTTTTATTTCTTGGCAGTATCAGAGGACTTAAAATCAAGATTTTACAATATTTAAGAAGTTTTTCCTTCTCTTTCTTTTTCTTTCTTATATTTTCTTTTCCTTTTTTTTTTCTTTTCTCCTTTTTCCTTTTCCCATTTTTTCTTTTTCTTCTTTTTCTTCTTTTTTTTTTATTAATAATAATAAGAAAATAACTGTATATACCCACTGCCAATATTACAAATAATTATGTTTTGCTCAGTTCTCAGTTCTTAATATTATTAGTCATACTAACTAAATTAATCAAGTGGATCAATCAGTGCATTGTTCCAGATTTTTCATGAACAAAAGCCAAAGGGCTCTGAACGGCTTGTAGAAACAAAGTGAGATTTTGCTGTTTGACACTGGAATTTTCTTTTCATCTGATGGGAAAATCTCATGCATGGAGAAGATTGACATAATTGCTGTCATTGTTGTGTCTTTCAATAAACTGCAATAGGAAAGGCAATACTGCAATATTGATTTGACCAACATGATTAAATTCAAAGTTAATATTATCTTTCTAACAAACCAGAAATCTTTATTTTACTTATCCAAATGGCACAAGTCCTATGTATTTCAGCAATAAAATCTAACATTGTAGAGCTATTCCAAGGTACACAGTAAATAAGTATTTTTCTAGTTTTCTTTCTTTTCATACCTAGTTTATAATACTACTACAGAAGCAAAAATAAGAGAAGATGTCTGACTTGTCTTTCCAAAGACCAGCTATTGAAAAAGAGACATTCTTGTTGTGGAGAGCCACATCTGGATGGCAGGCTATAACTTCTGCTAAGAACACTACACAAGTCTATATTGTTTCAGTATGCTACAGTTTTTTACAAATTTAAATTAAATTCGTTGTCTATGACAAACACTAGATTGTAACTTTCAAAGATTAGCTGCTAACAATTCGCTATATAATCATAAAGAGTGTTCATATAACATAGCTTCAGAGAATCATGATCTTTGTCATAAATTGTATTTTCAGTAATCAACACATAAATTCCATATGAGATTAAAGCTTCATAGATTTTGATAATTCACATTCACTTGAACTGCGGTTTGCTTAAGCCCACAGACATAAAAATATTCTAGGTATAGTAAAAACTGCTTGAACCTTTTTCATTGTTTCTTAGTAAAGCACATACAGCTTTTTATTAAATTATTTTCCAAATGTTATTTTGTAAAGAAATTTAATAAAATTTACTACTCTGCAATCCATTGAGCACTTCCTAATTTAATTTTCATATTCTGCATTTCCTGGGATTTACAATTAAAATTGTGATGAGCCAGACATTCAAACTCTAACATGTGTGATATTTTTATTATTTTTTTTTAGCTGAATAATACCAAAAGGATTTTGGCTCTACAAATTATTTTAAACAAAAAAGTGCAAGCAAATGAGGTCTTTTGTTCATAGACTGTGAAGTTTTTACCAAGTTTGACAAACACTTTCTTCTCATTATCTTACTTCTTTACCCACTTAACTGATTGGCAAAGTTGACTGTTTATGCCGATGCCAGATACAGTTAATAGAAAATAATAGTTCTGACATTTTATACTCTCCAACATTGATCAAATAAAATTAAAAAAACCTATTCCCAGAACAGACACTGTCATTAAAATTCTTGCATATTTATTTACATAAAACTCAGCATGTGTGTAACCAAGAATGAGCTATTGTGTTTGAGAGTTAGTTCATTTTCCTATTTTATTATGCAAAATTCTTAGAGATCACTATGGATAAATATATGTATTATTTCTTTTATAGTAACAATGTTTTTTTTCTATTTTGCTTGTAAGATGCCTTGAGCATCACAGCATATTGTAAAGTTTACATTCATTATTTTATCCATTTTCTAAATATGTAGGTTATTGTTCCACCACTAGTCCAGAAAAAGAAGTGCTTCAAACAAACCTCAAGGATAACTGGGTCTCCTGTACATTCTTATGATCATGCTAGATGCAATAACTTTTCCTATTCTGACCTTCATAAGGATTTTTAACTAGTCTTTTGGCTAAGTCCTTGTGTAGTAAAAGCAGCAAATGCAAAAAATACTTGAGTTTTCTCAGTGGTTCAGCCAAAATCTATCATTCAGGCCTTCCAGCAGCAGCTTTCAATTTATATCCAAGCCTCTACCATTTTCAAATACAGAGGCCTCTTCTCAAAATCTTTTAGTAATTTAAATTGAGATTACACCTTGTGGTTAGAAAGTAAGGCTTTTAGGATTTTATCAGAGACAATAACATGCCTAATTTATAGGAGGTCATGTTTGAGGATTGAAAACCTTCTATAACATCCACCATGTGGCAAAAAAAAACCAGACTGGTTTTGTCAGCATCACTAGGAAAGCATCATAAATAATTGTCTCCGAAACCTGTAAAAGCACACAGGGTAGTGTGGCACCAGAGAAGACGTTAGTTTAGAGGGCTTTATAGTTTGGCTGCTCTTGTGAAATAACATTTGTTACTAAAGTGGTATATGTATTTTCAGAGCTGTAGGTCTGCCCAGTCTCCTCACTCTACACTGAAGCTCAATACTCTACCAGTGGCTTTCTGTCAGCAGTGTGCTGTTTCCCCTTGTATTTAATATGGAAGGAGCAAAAGATGAGTCCCAGCCATCCGAGGACTGGGATGAGGCATGTCTTGGTGCAAGGAGATACAGCTGGTCCTCACCAATGCAGGACCCTGCTCATGGCAGGCTGAATTTGACTGTATAATGGGAAGTGGTGTCAGAATTAATAATGTACATGTGCACATAATGTTGTCTCCACTGTTCTGTTTCTAGACTTTCCAGCCTCCTTTCAAGATGTTATGATAAGCAGGCTTGCTTAATAAAGAAAAATAAATCTCGGGCAGTAAAGGTATACACAAATTAAGGCCTAATAAAACAAGCTACATTTTCAGCTACAGTCCTTAGCAATGACAGAGGACTGTGGCTACTTTGTTTTTCTGATTAAGAATTCTCTTTGAATGGCTCCTAAACTCTGCCTAGAATTTACAGAATTGATTTCAATATAAAGAGTTTGCAATGAAGAAAAGAAACTACATCATACTTTTGCTAGATTTCATTACTGAGTAACCTATTACAAGCAGCAGAAACTTTTTGTCCATCTCTAATCACTCGCAGCCATGATAGTTTAAAAGGAGGATAGAGGACAGCTGCTCCTAATTCTGAGTTGTTTGGGACCTTTCATATGACACTTTTTAAAAAAAATCCAAATGTTGTTACAGCACTGACTGTTAGAGAAGGTATCTTCAGTATTTCTTAACTTTCCATAAGCCTGCTCATACAGATTCTCAAGGATTTATACAGGGAAGCAATTAAAATGAAATACTAATTGGTGTTTAAAAAAAATGACCGTGCCTGCAGAATATAACTGAGTTCTAATATATTTCACAATACATTTATTCAGTGAAGGAAAGCATTCCTCTAGCCAGCAAAGTAAATTTTCTGATCTCCAAATGGACATTTTATCCTCTTCTGGCCTAATTTTGTGGTGGCATAATGAATCTCACAGACAGCTTTGTTAATCAGCAGAGTACTCCAGAAGAGAGTTTTCTTGGCTAAAAGTAAAGTTACTATTTCTCTTTAAATATCCACATTCTAAGTTCCTGAAACATCCTTTTGGATCTAACATTCCTACAGTATCATTATATTTACAGTGTGCGAGAAGGTATGGTAGGGTTCATTAATTCAGCTAATACCACAGTTAGCTCAGACTACAGCTTATGTGGACTGTATCAGGGTTTGGTTTTTTTTAAATGTTTTATATATATGTGTAATTCTTTTTGCATCTCAGTGTTCCCATGTTTTTGTTGTCACTTTCCTAAAGGTTTTTTTGTGTTGGTTTTTGTTTGTTTGTTTGTTTGTTTTTGGGTTTTGTTTGTTTGGGTTTGGTGGGGGTTTTTTGTTGGTTTTTTTTTTAATTTCTGATAGTATTCTGGCAAATTGAGAGAAATTTATATTCAGGTGCTTGTGTTTCTGTGATTTACTGGTGAATACTGGAATTTATTCTGGTCTTCCGTTAGCAGGATATGAGCACTGACATTAAGCAATTCTAAGAAAAACTTTTCAACTTAAAATGAGGGAAAAAAAAATGTTCCTGAGAACATCATGACAAACTGGTTACATACGCTTACATATAATGAAGGTTCATGGGGTTTTTTGCCACTGAAAAGTTCAGTACTTCTGTAATTGTCATGGAGGGAAAGAAAGAAATCTTGTCAACTGTCTATAGAATAAAAATAATCTAAAATATTTTGGAAGCCTTCAGCAGCATCTATGTCACGCTACATAATAATGTGTGACATGGCTTAAGGAATACAAATAGGCTTGTCTCCTAAAGTAAGAAAAAACGATAAGCAAATAAAAGTTTGGAAATTACTTTTTAGTTAAACTAGGAACCCATTCTCAGTTAAAATATAGACAACCATCATGCCAGCACATCAGGTTTCATCCTCTATTACCTTTTACTTCTTTATTTTCCTTATTTTGGATGAAAATTAAGGAAATCTCCAAGTTTTTCTCTGAAAAAATTATAATAATTTTCAAAAGTTCATATCTGACTTTGTTTACATATTAAACAATATTCTTGGGGGTTTTTGTCGATATTACTGTCTTTATTTCTACCAATACATTATAGCAATTGAGTAAAAAATATAAGCTGTACATTGAAATCTGTGCATTATGTAGCCACCAGCAATACTTATTTTACAGGGCTGTTTTCTTGTTGTGGTTTTTTTTTTCTTTTTCTTTTCTGTGAGACTGGAATAAAGAATGAACAATTTAGTTTACAATCTAATTTTGAGGGAAATGAGAAGTGATGAAATGTCATGAAAAGAAAAAAAAAACTGAAATAAAGCAGAACTATTTCACAACACACATAAAATAACTCTTTCTCTGTAGCTCGTAAACAACACTAATGTTCTTTGCCTATTATTCACTTATTTGCAAATAACTGACGTTGTGCCTGTGCTTAGAGTCAAGCATGTCACTGTTGCAGCAGCGTGAGCACCTGTTGTGCCTTTGCTTGTAATTCCTATGCTATACAGCCTTGTAAAATGGATCCTCTGGTTCTTCTTTCCTGCCTCACATCTGCAAAACACTGCCAGATCTTGGGAAAGGAGTTTGCTGGGCACAAACTTCAATGGGCACCCAATTTACACTGAAAGTAAGGGTACAGCTGTCAAATGAGAAAGGGCTAGAGCTGGCTCATGTCCCATGCCCTGTGATCTTTTCCTGCAGCACAGATAGTGACAGTGCCTTTCCAGGCAGTGGGGTAGGAAGGGCAGCTGGCACTTAAGAGTGCTCAAAGGGTGATGCAGATACAGCCAGTGTGGGAATACTTAGCTGAAACTAAAACTTCCCCAGGCACGTTGCTCAACACTGTCAAGAGTCAGTTGAAGAACCAAAACTCTGTAACAAGATTTCTTTACATCACATCAAGATAGAAATCTGTCATACGTTCTATTACTGTCACACCATTATAAAAAAAACCATCAGATAGCAAAATCCAAGCCTTCACAGACATAATTATTTTCCATGTCTGCATCACACTATTGCAATTGCAGGTAACATATATAACAAAAAGGAAAAACATTGAGTTTTATACATTCAGGTTGTACGTACATACTGAGTAGTTTTGTTCTGGTTACATGGATATTCAGCATGTCAAAGTTAGCCTTGGAAATCATAATTCTCAGTAATGGGAAAGGGAGGGAAACACTTACTGTACTTTTGAAGCATGGCTTTTTAGAAAATCTTGTCCTTTGAAAGTTCCCATTTGTATTATCTCACTCTGTTTCATCTTTCTTGGTATCTAGAAATGTACATGAGGCTTGCTGGAAACCAGGCTCACTGGAAACAAGCCTGTGACGTTTGTGGGGCAGTGTGCCAGCTCCACTGCTATTTCAGGGGAAGTAGGAGACAATGAGCCATGTGATGGGGAAGATTCAAGAGCTATCAATGAGCTTGGACTCACAGTAGAACCTGGGAATGATCAATTCGATGCAAAGGAGGAGGGGGATAATGATACCATCAGGCCTTTGTGTCACAAGATGAGGGATGACACACCAGGGTTGGAGGGATAGGGGGCTAGTAAGGAACTTCAGCCCCTTACCGTACAGCATGCTGGGGACACAGCAGCACAGCCAAAATCTCAAGGAGATGAGCCCGGGGCTCCTGTGATAGTAGCAGCCAACAGGGAAATATCAGGGGAAACAGCTCAAGGGAATTAATGGGTGTTTCTCTGGAAAGGGGATACAGCCAACTGCCCAGCTCAAGTGCCTCTACACGAGAACACACAGCATGGGCAACAAACAGGGAGTTGGAAGCTACTGTGTTGCTGGAAGGCTACGACATAGTGGCCATTACTGAAATCTGGTGGGATGAATCCTGTGACTGGAGCGTGGCTATCGATGGCTACAAGCTGTTCAGAAGGGACAGGAGGGGTGGAGGCATTGCCCTCTATGTTAAGAAATGGATTGAATGTGAGGAGATTTCCCTAAAGACTAGCCACAAGCAAGTCAAAAGCCTGTGGGTAGGAATTAGAGACCAAGGCAACAAGGGGAACCTTGTGGTCAGAGTCTACTATAGGCC
>JANIJG010002143.1:0-35555 GCA_024611175.1 Megaceryle torquata | reverse complement strand
TCAGCAAGTTTGCAGATGACAGCAAGATGAGTGGTGCTGTCAATACACCAGAGGGACAGGATGTCTTCCAGAAGGAGCTAGACAAGCTGGAGAGGTGAACCTCATGACGTTCAACAAGGGCAAGTGCAGGGTCCTGCACCTGGGCCAGAACAATCCCCACTATCAATACAGGCTGTGGGATGAGGTGATGAAGAGCAGCCCAGCAGAAAAGGACTTGGGGGTGCTGGTAGACGAGAAGCTGGACATGAGCAGCCAATGTGTGCTTGCAGCCCAGAAGGCCAGTCGCATCCTGGGATGCATCAAAAGATTGACCAACCAGCAGGTTGAGAGAGGTGATTCTGCCGCACTATTCTGCTCTGGTCAGAACTCACCTGGAATACTGCATCCAGCTCTGAAGCCCTCAGCACAGGAAGGCCATGGACCTGATGGAGCAGGTCCAGAGGAGGGACACAAGGATGATCATGGAGCTGGAACACCTCTCCTATGAGGACAGGCTGAGGGAGCTGGGATTGTTCAGTCTTGAAAGGATGAGTGAAAGGACGAGGGGTAATGGTTTTAAATTAGGAAGGAGTAGATTTAGATGTAAGGAAGAAGTGCTTTACCATGAGGGTGGTAGAAAACTGGAACAAGTTGCCCAGGGAGGTGGTTGAGGCCCCATCCCTGGAGACATTCAAGGTGAGGCTTGGTGAGGCTCTGAGCAACCTGCTCCAGTTGAAGATGTTCCTGCTCTCAGCAGGGCAGGGTTGGACTAGATGACCTCTAGATGTCCCTTCCAACACAGACATTTCTATGATTCTGTGAGATTTATTCCACAGAAAATTATTCCAAGTTTCTGTTCTATTCAAATCAGTAGTAATAATTTTATTTACTTCATTAAAGTAATGCTTTTACACTCAAAAATAATTTTACATTTCCCCAATCCAACTTGTGGAAAGAATTTATAAGGTTCTTTCTTTTCCCCAGTAATTATTTTTGCAATGGTTACATAATAAACACTGTTTCATAGCTACAAGAAAATATATAACTGCATTAGTCTTTAATAGAGAACTCAGTATCTGTCCACTGGAAATTGTAGCATTGCCAAACAAGATACTCAAACTTGTCACTGTGATTTTTTTTCTTGAGTGCATCTATTGTTTTAAAAGATACAAAAAAGAGAGCTATGTATAAGATGAGTTGTAAGTACTTCTGTCTTTTGGCAAATTTTTTTTTTTTTTATTGAGTAAATACATCAACATTTTTCTGTTAAAATAATTTTATTTGTGGAAACCAAAAAAATGGCCATTTTTTGTGTCATGATTTGACTTTGTAATTGCCTTTTAAGAAGTGTATGTAATGCAAGACTCACCTTTACTTTGTGATAGTTATTTTATGGAGTGTAATTTTATAAACTATCTAGTTATAATGCAGATTATTGTCAATAAGACTTTTGATTTAAAATAGTGATAACAACCCCTTGTGTCTTGGTCAAATTGATTTTTCTGATGAGAACCTTGAAGAAAGTAGTTATTATTTTTTAATCCATCAGGAAGTCACTACATGAGAACAAACCATTCAGTGCTATGGTTTTAGTTTATTTTATGCCCCTTTTTTTCATGGCACTACAGTTTAGTCATTCCCACCAAAGACCAATCAATCAATGAAAATTTATTGACCTATCTGGATCTAGTTAGAAACTGCAGTCTCCTATGTTGGCCATTTAGTGAAATTTTCTATGTAGCTGACCAGAAATACTGTTATGTTTGAGAATTTGCATCTGCTTTAGTATTCCCCTAATTTAAGGGCTTAAGAATAAGTTTTGGACTTCCTGTCTTGCTATTAAAGGAGAATGAGGGTCCTGTTTAATTTATTGAAGAAGATGGACTTGCTTTATTATTAAAACAGTAGCATTTTATATAAAAGCCAAGGAAGGATGTTCATTTATAAGACAACTTTTCCCAGAATTTAAATTCGTGGTAACAGATAATGGGCAGTTAAAATGTGGTGTTAGTCACCACAACGTCATGAGCTATGGCTAAAGTAGGTGAACGCCTCTGAGTGCACTGTTAAATGATTACTGGAGCAGATGATGGAAGAAACACATACTCTGATTAGACTTGAGAAGCCAAGATATCTCTTAAGTTTTGCATTTTGTTTAAAATAATAAGACAATCCTACAAGTGGATGATTAACAAATAATTTGATTTGACTCATTTTACAAATGAATAGCAGAAAAAAAAAAAAGGAAAAATACTTGCCTTTAACATCAAGGAAATTAATAATTCTTGTTTTTTGCCTGACTCCTGTTGACTGATTTAAAATGATTTAAAAATATGCTTTGTTTTCAGACTACGCTTAGTTTTGTTCTTAGAAATAACTAAAACCAGCACAAACAGCTCTTCACAAGGAGACTAAGTAAACTATATTAATAGTATGTAGTAGATATGTTTACTGTCTTGTAATTAGAGATCCCAAGCCAAAACCACTGTTAAATATTGTCACTAATTGAAATATTCTGTCATTGAGTTTGATGTCTGTCTTTCCCACCCATTAAATGGTACTGGAAATGCTTTCCAGAAGATGCAGAATTCAGCTTTCTAGATATTTTGCTTAACAGTTCAATGAAACCCTTAAAATGTGATTAAGTATATCAAAACCCACCATGACTTGTTCCTCCAGCCTCCTTAATTTATCCACTAACAGTAAGACTGGAGAATGAGATAGTACAAGGCAACATGTCTTGCATTTACTTGCAACTATTATTGTCCAAATCAACAGTGTGAAAATCATTATGTTTTGACAAATCTATTACTAGAACTTCCTGGCCAGTCTTTGCATTAAAGCCCAGTGAAATCAGGGGGAGAGTCCTTAAAGCCACGTGGTTTTCAAAAGCCCTACTGAAATTTGCCGTGGAGCATAGCTCCCTCCACTTTTCTGATAAGCAGAGCTGCCATGTCTTGTTGACTTTATACAAATATTTCTGAAATAGAATAGTATTTACTGAAATAGCTTTAATTTATTTTTAGAAAAATTATCTAATCTGCTCTTAATCTGATGTATAATTTATGAAATACCTTGTTATGTGTCTCTGTAGCTTAGTGTAAATGTGTCTTCTAAAGATTGCCATTTATGCTCTTGCAGTGCTGCTTTTCCATCCTTAAAAAGTGGGGAAAAAATGCTATTATGCAAGTGAAATCCTGAAAAATATTTCTGGAAGTAATTGCAACTTTGGATGTTCTTCACACACAAACAGGAGAACCCTTAGCTCATATTGATCTTTAACTCACATGATAGATAAGTCAAGACTGAGTTTTGTCCTCAAAAAATAGTTGTGTTAAAAATTATCTGCTGAAATTAAGAAAGAATAGGAAAGATGAAAGAGCAATTATTTTTATACTAAAACAGGCCCTAAAATGACCAGGGGCACATTATTTCATTAAAAAAAAAAAAAAAAAAAAAGCAGATTTTTTTTCTCAGCAGAATGCCTTACAGTTTTGCCTGCCATAAGTCTCTACAGATCTCTCATTGAAGCTCTGTGTTCCCAAGGCTCACATCTTTCTTTTATTATTAAAGTTCTGTAGTTCAATTAAAGTTTATCAATATTTGGAATAAAGGAGCTTGGGAGAATCTCACATAGAACAGTCTGGTACCTCTATCTTCTTTCTGTTCTTTGTAGACCTTTCTAACCCATAAACACATGTAGAGCAACTTGTAAAATATCAGCTGCTAAATCTGACACCATTACTGTCATTACCCAAAAAAAAAAAAAAAATTGGTCTTACAACAGATCTGTATAAAGTTCACCTTTGTGCAAAGGTAAATGTGTATTACTGTGCAAGGCAATATTAAACATAAAAGGAAGAGCTAATGGTTGTAACTGTAGGTATGTGGTAATACCAAGACAAGACAAGCTATTCAGTAGGTGCATATTCTAATGGATAATCACATTTCCATTAATTGGCTGTCCTGGGTTTGGCTAGGATAGGGTTAATTTTTGACCAGGCTTTGGGAGGGTGCACAGTCAGAATAGACAACTGAACTGCCAATGGCTTATTCAATACCATAGTGATATCATGCCCACTATAGAAGGGTGGTGGGTGGACCATGAAAAGGCTGAGCTTTAGGCAGGGACAGTTGGACTGGCCCAGGACAGCACCATTTGCCCGGTTCATTCCATATTACTTGTTTTGTGTATTGTTTCATTGCTATTGTTGTTATTGTTACGTCTTTTGCATTGTATTAAGTTCTCCTTATCTCAATCCATGGGGTTTTGTATTTTTCTCCTTTTTCTCCTTCCTATTCTGGGGGTGGGGTGAGGAGGGCAGTGAGTGAGGAGCTGTGTAGTGCTCAGCTCCCAACTGGGTCTAAACCATGACAGTGTGTCCTGGTTTGAGTGAGAACAGAACTCATTCTGTTCAGTGATTTTACTTTTCAGCTCAGTTCTTCTAACTAACTGCACTTTCTGCAGTTAGCAGCCTGTTTTCAGTCTTTGCTTCTGTTGGTGATAAGACCCCAAGTTTAAAGGTACTATCAAGAATTGGTGTGCAGACCAATGCCACTGCTGGATCTTGTGTACTACATGGTGGGGGGGGAGTGTGGAAAGTAAACGGCCACACCTGCAAGGAGGAGTGGACAGGACAGGTGACCCTAAATTGACCAACGAGGGATTCCAGATCATATACATCATATTCAGTATAAAGATGAGGGATCAGGAGGGTCTTGTCCCTCTCTTTGCCCTCTTGGCCCTCTTTGCCAGCTTTGCTCAGGTTGGCTTGCGTCTTCTTCCAGTTTCTTACTTGGAGCATCCAAGGACTCTGTCCATTCTGCCTGATCCCAATCTGTGTGTGTTCCTGAATCTGCATCAGTGATGTAATTACTACTGGGGGGATTGGGTTCAATACTGGTTTTGTATATATTTGTAGATATTCCATTATTTATTATTACTATTTTAATTTTCATTAAAGATGTTCTAGTTTCCTTTTCTAATTGCTAAGTTGCTCTCCCTTATTTCCTTTCTCTTCACTTTTGGGGAGGGTTAAGAGAGAGCATCTGTTAAAGGTCTAAGGGGTGCCCTGACCCTATACCGTGATACAGTGGAAAAGCAGGATACCTTAAAAATGTGGCTTTCATTTCTTAAAGCCAGCAGGACCGATCATTTTCACACAACGAGGCCTCAGTTACAAGTATTTCAGTACTTTTTAAAGACAAGATTCAATGTTAGTGAGTGAAACACACCATAATCGGCTCACTCTTGACCCAGCTACATTTGTGAATAAAATTACTGATAGAAGATTCACAGCCTATTTTGCAGCTTGTTATTTGTTGGTGAACATCCCAAAACACTTTGTAAAGCCATTGATTCTTTGGGGGTTTTTCAGTCTAAGTACTTTTGCTAACAGTATGACTCTCACTCTTTCTGTAGCTTACAAAACTTCTGGCCTCAAACACATCCTGTGGCAGCAGGGTCCAAGGTAGTCATGCACTGAAAATATAACAGCCCTTCCTAATTATTTCTAAAAGTATCGCATTACAACTGAATCCTAGCTAGTTATTGCAATAAGAAAGACAGTAAATATGAAGTTCAGATTTACAATCTGAATACAAGGTATTATTTTATTTCTTGTGGTTGTCCTTATGTATGTCACCTCATAAGGAAATTGTGTCAGTAACCCACTCACTGATATGAAAATTGGTAGCTCTTTACAAAACTACTGTATTTCATATGTATGAATAGATATGAGTTTGTTAAGAAAGTAGTTTATAGATAATATGGCAGCCTAATTCCAAAATCCACTGTCACTAAATGGTTATATCAGTGACAAGACACTAGACAGAGTGAAAGAATATATATTGCTCTGCTCCCCCCCCAGTTGCCAGTTCATTTTAAGAAATAATTAGTGAAGGTTCATAAGAAATTTAACTTTGGAAAAGAAAGAAAAATGCTTTTGCTTTGTTGTATTTTATGTATATGATGGAATTGCTGAAACCTTTTAAATATCCTGAAATAATGATGACAGAATGTGTCAGTGTTCTTCTGGCAGTGGCTCAGAGGAGTGATACTATCTATTGTCATCTTGACACTAACCTCTTATAAACATGCTATGCACATTTAAACAAAATCAGTATAAAAATGTGCCGTGTGACCAGATAACCTTTGCCAAGTGGGTTGCCCTGTAATGAAAAAGTCAATCTTTTTGCCCCTTTTTTTTAAACTGAAAAAATACAGCAGCAATAATATGGGTAAAAGGCTCAATAAAATCTGTCAGAATTGATTTTTAGTGACACATAATGTCTGGCAATCTAAAGCTTTATTTTGCCAACTGTTTAATCTCTGCTACAAGTAAAAATGTTCCATATGCATAACTTCCCATTTAAGTGATGATCCTGTTTAAAGATTTGTTCCAGCAGCATTTATTTAATGACCTTTATAAAGAATTTTCTCATTCTTCTGTAGGTTATATTTAAACTAGGGAATAATAAAAATAAAATGCACAATGGAAGGAAAAAAGTCTCCATTCCCCATTACTTTCCTTCAAAAATATAATTACTTCTTAGGCAGCACTAATGAGGAAGCCTGGGAATATAGGCATTCCAATGTTAGAAGCAATAATAAACCAATGGTCATTATTTACATCCTTATAATGTCAAATCGTATATGTTTTTCTCATAATACCCATGAAGAAATATCACACACACTGCAATATCCACAGCTATGGTTCCCTTATTCTATTGATTTAAATATCCTTTTGCTTCTCCCTCCTCAACAGGAAGTATGAGGTCATTGCTATAGCTCAAACACATCTTGATAGAGTACTATTCAAACCAGATATACACCATACTTTATTTCATATTTTGAATTATTTATCTGTCATGGGAAATAACAGGAGAGGAAGGAGTTAGCTGGGTGCTTGAAATGAATGTGGCAAAAGCATTAACATGCGGGTCCAGCTGCACAAAATCAGATGTCAAGTCCTGGTACAGAGGGTCAGAGTCAGCAATGGCAGTAGAGCTCTTGGTAATACCAGAAGAACAAAAGGGTTCATAAATTTGGAAAAAGGCTATCACATCCTATAAACTAGGTAGAGGTGAAATGGAGTACTAATTTCCAGTGGGCCAGGGAGGATGGCTGCCTGAAACATGTTTAAAACTGACATGTGCATGCAAGCCTGCTGTTCAAAAAACTTCCATAGATAGTACTGGGAAGAGAGAGGGAAGGTTAATCAAGAGTGCTGTACAGCTTAAGGAAATGCATAGGTTGGCTGACTGATTTGATTCATATGTCCCAATGACAAAATTCTTTCCTGGAGATCCATAATGTCTTGGCTCTTAATTATCTGGTCTTGTCTTTTCTTTGTGTGTGTGTGTATTAAAAAAATGGCCAATAAAATGTCAGCCAAGAAACACTGTTCATTCCTTTCAGGTCTATTTTAAACCTATTGCACTTAGGCTCCAGCTAAATCAATTTTTCATGAATATCTACCCTAGTAGATTACACCTCAAGCCAGTTCAGATCTCCAGAGAATTAAAAAAAAAAAAAGAAAAAAAGAAAAAAAAAAAGATTTATCAAGTAACAAGTAACACCTCAGGAAAAAGAAACAGGGTTTTTAATTGCTTTGTGCGCTCCATAATTGAAGGCAGGCACCTTCTTGAGGCACTCACTGCCAGGAGGAGTGTGACTCCACTTGGCCCTGCCTAATTAATCCTGTGATACAAACCTTCTGGCTTCAATTTTCACATTTCTGTCTCTTTTTAGAGGTGATAATAAAACTAAAAATTTATGTTGGTTACTGTATGACTATAACGGTGCCAGCAGAACACAAATAAAACCATATGGATGAAAGAGACCTTGTCTTACCATCCCTGGCTTCTCAGTTTCATGAGGTGTACAGGGACACACTTTGTGCTAACAAGAAAAGGTAGAGAAAGATTCAGTAGCAGGAAGGAAGTGCAGGTCAACTGATTCTTGTGATAGTTTGCTCTGCTCAGATGACTCACTGAAGCATATGTCTTATTTGTTTATTGACAAGATCTCAAAATAGAAGCACACACTCTGGAAGCTCAACTGAGCTGGCTACAAATCACAAAACTGCACAACAGCTCTTAATGAAAGACAAATTGTGCAGCTTAGCCTTTAAAAAGCAGTCAAGGCTGTTTGTGCAGATGCCTTCAATCTTAATAGCTTCCATACTGTGACCTATGCACACTCCCTGCCAGTACTGACTGAAAGGAATATACTATCTTTATTTCCCATGGAATGTAAGGATCCCACTTATGTTGTTGATATTAGTATTATTAATATTACTAATATTATGAGGCAAGGATTTAATTCTTGGGCACTGAAAAATTGTGTATACATGCACACAGACACATATGGGGCAGTTATCAAATACAGCAGCACAAATTCTACTTTCAGTAAAATTGTGTCTACTTCCATTACATGATATAGAAAGCGGACCTAGACCATACTCTATTAGGATGGGAGGGTTTTATCTTGTCAAGGGAACTAGAGGAATGTTCTTCCAATAGAGATGTCACTCTTATTTGGAAGGCATCAATAATGAGTACATTGCTGACTGTACTCAGTTCATCCTACCCCCAAGACCCAACAATACAGTTCTGTACATTCAAATTCCTTTATGTGGTTGAGCACAGTAGGATTGTACCATGGATTTGATAATTTTCATCAGGAGATGTACTGGAAGAAGAGGAGAAAAAAGAAAAATTATCTAAATTTTGCTGCTATATTGGTTTCATTTCCTCACCATAACACAATGGTAAGATGTGAGCAGCCTGACACCTTGCTTAGCACAGGACTCTTGTACATCTTCCTTCATCCCACCCTTGCTACAACTCTGATCGTGGCATATTATTTTATTATGTAAGTTAAAGTCAGTATGCCACCTTTCCTTGAAGGAACAATATAGGTGACATATTTGTAAAATGTCATGTGTCAATTGATCTGTTCAGAAGACTGACTGACAAAATCCATTGGGAGGCTGCCCTGAAGGATTTAGGAGTCCAGGAAGGCTTCAAGAGAGAAATCTTAAAGGCACAGGAGCAGGCTGTCGCAGTATGCTGAAAAATAAGCAGCTGGGGAAGGAGACCTGCCTGGCTAAATAGAGACCTTTGGCTGGATCTCAAGAACAAAAGGAGGGTCTATGACCTTTGGAAGAGGGGACAGGTCTCTCATGAAGATTATAAAGATGTAGTGAAACTATGCAGGGAGAACATAAGGAGAGTTAAAGAGCAGCTAGAGCTCAACCTAGCTACAGCTGTTAAAGATAATAAAAAATGTTTCTATAAATTCATTACCAACAAAAGAAGGATTAAGGAAAATCTCCCTCCTTTATTGGATGCAGAGGGAAACATAGTAAAAAAGGATGAGGAAATGGCTGAGGTGCTCAATGCCTACTTTGACTAAGTCTTTAGCAGTGGAACTGGCTGTTCCCTAGACACCCAGCCTCATGAGCTAGGAGACATAGAGGGGAAGCAGTTTGAGGTCATCACAATTAAAGAGGACATGGTCAGAGACCTGCTACACCTCTTGGATGCACACAGGTCTATGGGACTGGATGGGCTACACCCGAGGGTACTGAAAGAGTTGACAGATGTTCTCGCCAAGACACTTTCCATGATTTACCTGAAGTCATGGCTAACTGGGGAGGTCCCAATGAACTGGAGTGTATCAAATGTAGCACCCATCTACAAGAAAGATAGAAAGGAGAATCCAGGAAACTATAGACCTGTCAGTCTGACCTTGATACCAGGGAAGGTCATGAAGCAGATCATCTTGAGTGCCATTACAAATCCTATAATGGACAAGCAGGGAATCAGGCCTAGTCAGCATGGATTTATGGAAGGCAGGTCTTGCCTGATGGAGCTGATCTCCTTCTATGACAAGATGACTCAACTGTTGGGCAAGGGAAAGGCTGTAGATATCATCTACCTAGACCTCTAAAAAACATTCGACACTGTTCCCCATAGAATTCTCATAGAAAAACTGTCTGCTCATGGCCTGGATGAGCGTACGATCTGCTGGATCAAGCACTGGCTGGCTGGATGGTCCCAAAGAGTGATGGTCAGTGGGGTTAAATCCAGCTGGCAGCTGGTCACAAGTAGTGTTCCTCAGGGCTCAGTGTTGGGACCATTTCTGTTTAACATCTTTATCAATGATCTTGATAAGGACATAGAGTGTATCATCAGTAAATTCACAGATGACACCAAGTTAAGCAGGAGTGTTGATCTGCATGAGGATAGGAAGGTGCTACAGAGAGACTTGGGTAGATTGGATCGATGGGCCAGTGTTAATGGGATGAGCTTCAACAAGGCCAAGTGCCATGTCCTGCACTTGGGCCACAACAACCCCATGTATCGCTACAGGCTTGGGGAAGTGTGGCTGGAGAGCTGCCTGGAAGAAAAGGATCTGGGGGTTCTAATTGACAAATGGCTGAATATGAGCCAGCAGTGTGCCCAGGTGGCCAAGAAAGCCAATGGCATCCTGGCTTGTATTAGAAATAGTGTGATCAGCAGAAGTAGGGAGGTGATTGTCTCCCTGTACTCAGAACTGGTGAGGCCACGCCTTGAGTATTGTGTCCAGTTTTGGGCACCTCAATGCAAGAGAGATGCCGAGGTGCTGGAGAGAGTGCAGAGGAGGGCAATGAATCTGGTGAAAGGCCTAGAGAATAAATCTTCTGAAGAGCGATTGAAGGAGCTGGGACTGTTTAGTCTGAGGAAGAGAAGACTAAGGAGAGACCTCATCAATCTCTACAACTACCTGAAAGGACATTGTAGAGAGGTTGGTGCTGGTCATTTCTCACAGGTAATTAGTGATAGAACAAGGGGGAATGGCTTCAAACTGCAACAGGGAAGGTTTAGAATGGACATTAGGAAAAAATTTTTCATAAGGGGAGTAGCCAGACACTGGAATAGGCTGCCCAGGGAGGTGGTTGAGTCATCATTCCTGGATGTGTTTAAGGGTTGCTTGGATGTGGTGTTGGGGGCTGTGGTGTAGGGGATAACTTTGTAGACTAGAGCTGATGGTTGGACTTGATGATCCCAAGGGTCTTTTCCAACCTGAATAATTCTGTGATTCTAGGGATATGATTTTAAAATAAGTAATATATTTTAGAGTAACAAAGTGCCTCAGCTTTGTGATGGTGTGCAAGCTGTCTGTCAGATTTGGGAGGAGCAGTGAGATTGGAAAATTAGGATAATTTTGCTGCCAAACTGTAACAAGTTTCTACTGGGCATCTATACACTAGATTTTTTCCAGCTTCACGCTTGAATGGACATGGGCAAAAAAAATCTATGTAGATGACAAAAAACACAGCCCTTTGGAATTCCTCATAAATTTCGAGTGCCTCTTCCAAGACAAGATGATGTTAAGTTTTCTCATCTGACTGCTTTTAAGAATTTGCTGTTGTCTCTGTAAAACCTGTTTTTGGAAATGGCATTACTATTACAGCTGAAATTTTCACCCACGAGCAGAACACTGAGAAGGGAAAGCTCACATCCAAATATTTGTAAGCAAATGTAAGAAGAAACCTATAGCACCAAGAACAAAGCTTATCTGACACAGCTTAGTGTCTAAGATGAGGCTATACAGAAAAGACTAGGTGACAGAGTTATCTGAAGCAGAGAGACAATTACCCTACATTCAGCAGCTATGACTTGGACAGTCTTCCTAGGGAACAACTGCTGAACTAGTCCACCAGTACATTGTGAAGAAGAGATAAGGTTTGTTTTGGCAAATGTTTAAGGAGTGTAGTTGAAGAGCTGAGTAGACTGTGATATTCAGATGACTGGAGGGTTGGAATTCTGTATCAATAAGAATAGGTTAAAAAAGAAATGCATAAAATGGAAAAAGTTCTTACCACATTACTACAGGATGTTTGGGAGAAAAGGCTGACATATATTGATTATCTTATATATCTCCTACTCCAAGAGACTACAGATAATTTAACCTCTTTTTTAATAAGAGCTCTGAAGCCAATATATATATATATCAAATTTTCATGAAGGTTTGTATATAACTGGTTGACTGGTTGATCTATACATCTTGTTTTCTCTCTCTTTTTTCCTTTTTTTTTTTTAATAAAGTATCAGAAGTATTTCTCTTTACCTCACAGTAGTTCTATGTAAATAATATGTGTCACCTGACTGCTAGGTTAGTCCCTGTGAATGGGGCTGCCCTTCAGTTCTCCTTCCCTTGCATCTTGCATCCTGCTGAGGGAGATAATATTGAGCTTCTTAAGGCACAGACACTGTTTATGTTACCTTGTGATGAGAATCAAATCCCTTTTCAACTCTGTTGTCTTATACACTTCCCTAGTCCTCAGGACCTCCTTCAGCTCTGGCATTTATTGCTAGAAACAGAGCTGTCATGGTAGTACAGGTGTCTCCTGTGATTAAAAGAAAAAAAAATAATAATCTTGGATTCAGGCTATTTAAGCAGCTCCAGTTTTGTTTCTAATTCATGGCAGCATATGCAGGAAATAGAAGACAGTTGGCCCTTTGTTCAGTTCTTGAGATGGCAGGATTAGGCCAGTATACAGTCTTCTGAATGGAGACTGATGCTCAGTCTCCAAGGCTGCCTTTCATGGACTTCTTGAGAATACTGCACATTCTTTGTAGGCAGTGTCCCGCAAATAATTGTACATACAAGTGGGTTAAGCCTGGTTTTCTTGTTCACTGTTAATGTCTGATCTCCAATACTTTGTATAAACTGTTCTTTTGATAGAAAACTTGGGAAATTTTTTTTAAGCCAAGAATTGTGTCATTCAATCTCCAACTCCCATGAGGAACTATACTATTTCTAAACAAAGTATATCTGTTTTAAACTTTTTTAATATTTCTCCAAACAATTAAATTTCCAAGCTCTCTAATGACATAGGCATATGGGATTTTTGTCTGGCCCCAGTCAGTAGCAGATTTTTTACCACAAGAAAAATTTTCAGTCTTCAAAAAGCGTATCAGCAAAGTTCTCTCTTTCCTCTTAGTAAGACTTCTATGTGTAGACTCCGAAGCATCATAGTGTAGGTTAAAGAGAAAAAAGTGGTGGTTTTCCAGCCACTGCTTGGAAGCCCAACAGCCCCAAAACAGCAGCAAAATAGGTCAATTGATCTAGGGTGGAAGGAAACCAGCTCAGTCCCTTGAAAAAAAAAGCCTATTGGTACAAGTTCTGTCATCTGAAAACTAGAATGTCTTAAAAAATGTTGACATGAATGTTCAGGACAGAGGCAACTGAATGTTAAAGTACATTCCTGGATTTTGAACCCATATTATTTACAATTGCATTGTATGATATATCTGAACTATTCCTACTACCATTCTTTGACTGACGGGACTCCATGTAACATATTTCAAACTGGGGGTCCTATCCTGTTCCAATTGCAATTCTGCTTAAAATTCTCACTAAATATTTCCTTTTATGGCATTTAGTAATACATCTAATTGGGGAGGTGGAAGGATAGGCTGTATCCTAAAGTGAAAACAAGAAGTATAGAACAGTGCCTAGCCTACAATTATATTTTTCCATGTGGGTATTTAAATTTTTTTTGAACACAATTTTTCTTTTCTAGTCATCTATTTTTAATAATTGAACTATACTGAGGTTATTATATATATGTATATACACTTCAATGTCTGTCGAAAGTGTAATTTCAGCAAACAGTTAAGGAAGCTATATTATGCCATCTTAAAATCAAATATGGATACCATTCTGAAGAACAACTACACTCATGTAAACTTAAAATTCAGGATACATATAGTAAATTATAGCAAAATGTATTGCAGAAATAGTGTAAGTAGCCTAGGATAAAATGCAGTGAATCTAAACAGAGGTCAAACTTCAGTGTAATCTCATTACATTAAAATATGAAATCATACAGATTATCTCAGCCCTGTTAATGTTGCCGTGCAGTGACACACATGCAGTAAATATGATTATAATTAAACCATTTACAGTTTTTGTTCTCCTGCAGGATTAAAAATAAATAAATAAATAAAGGAAGACTTATTCTCTTTACACTGCTCCCTTCCTGCCCCCAAATATAATACTTTCAAAGTTTCTACAGTTCGGGTCAGGTCAAACATATGTAGATTATAAAGTGTTGGAGGGATCCACAGATGTTTTACAAATTGTAGTCCCAAATTGTGACCCAGTTTGCATGGCTATGCAGTATAGGAGGGAGAATAAAGGAATAAAACCCTCCTTTATTACTTATACCCAAAGGAGCTGTGAGGGGTGAATAAAAAGAATAACCACAATAGGGAATCTTGCACTGCATGACCTAGTTGCACCAGCATGTAAGAACTCAGACACTGAAAGGGAAAACCAGGAGACATCATATCTTTGAGCCACAATTTGCCTCTTCATTTACTTAAGGCAATGCAAAAATATGCTTCACCTTGTTCAGGACTCAAGAGCCATCTAAACGTTGCAGCAATTATTTCTGTGAAAAGTGTTTGATTTCTGTGTGTAGTAGTGGTATTTCTTTGAAAGACTTAGTTAATGCCACTGTGTTACCCTTCGTAATTAAGTATGATGCTTTCGGTGGTGTCATGTGTTCAACAATTAAGCCCAATCTATAAACATTCTTATCCATGCAGTAGTCAGAAGCAATTGGATCCTTTTCCTACCATGTCTTTCTCATTTATTGCAAACAGTTCCAGCTTTGGCAGAGAATTAGCTTTGCAAATGAACAAATTGTAATGCACCTACCTCAAACTAAAATGCAGATTTGTAAGCATGCTATATATCAGATTATATATAGAGCAAGCTATGGAAACAATTATAAAAAGATATAAAATTACTAGTTCTTATTGGTTACATAAAGGAGGAATAGTATTCTTGAGATATATAATACAAGCATTTTTTTTTTAACCAGGGCAGTTAGCTTAAATTTGGTGCCTAAGAGTTGTGGTATATGCAGTCAAAAAAGGTGATAAGGTGATCTTAGAAAAGACAAAAAATTAAAACAAAAAACCCAACACATTATTTTTTATTCCCCTAACCATAACAGGAATCAGTTCCAGGACTTTTAGTTGATGATACTTAATCCTTAATATTTTCTTTTACCTTTTCTCATGTCTATGTTCTCCGTGTTCTGCCAACAATATTTTCCTTCTCTCAGGGACAGGGGAAAATGGTCTGTATCTCTTGTGATCTTTTCTACATCACTTAAACATGCAGAACTTTAATAATGAAATACCCAATGAAAACTATCTGTCTCTACAGGAGCATTTACTCTTACTTGTTCATTTGTTTTGGATTGTGAAAAGTCTCTTTGGAACCTGGAAGCTTCCTTTGTTTCATCTGTCTGGGTCCTCTAAGGAGCATATAGGTTTCTGGAAGTTAGTACTGGTGAGACCCACCAGTTTCCTTTATATTTAACTCACCATCTAACAGTACACAGAATGTTTAAAAAGTCATCCTAAGATTCACTTCCAAAAGTACAAGTTCTTACTAATCTGACATCATCCTCCACCCACTGTATTCATTTGTTTCCTATAATCATGACTGTCATCAAGTCTTAGCACTAATGCTTTTCAGTTGGACTCCCACTAACAGCTTTTAAATCGCCACTGGATTCAGTGGGATTTTACATGCTTCAGTGTTTGTGGAAACAGTACCTTACACTTATCCTGTCTGGTCTTCGAGCAGGCTTTCTTATATGATATTCTTGTATCGTGATTATTGCAATGGTTGCTCCAGTCCTGCTGGGACTTGTAAATTAACTGTAATGTATATTATAATAATAAATAATAATGTAGTGACTATCATAAAATCACAGCATTCCTCAGGCGAAACACTAAGTCAATCAAAGCAGAAAATATCTGACCCACATCCAAACTTTATATATATTTCTGAATTTCTGGTTAGAAGACATAATATATTAATGCTCTGCAAGTTGCACAGTGCTCACTTTAAAATTTATATTAAGTAGATTGTTACATTATGGTAATGTACTAAATTACCTAAAGCAAAGTAATACAATGATTAACCGACCATAAACATTGGTTTATGGTCAGTTTATAAAGTATTACAAAGATTAACATTATGCATTTTCATAACAGAAGAAAATTGCAGGATGAAATATCTCTGGATTGACTTGCTGCTATTAAGAATAATAAAATAGTGGTATAACTCACAACAGTCTCAAGTTACAGCTTACAAGTAAACTTTGTTTTAAATCATCTTTGAAAACAGCAGAGATATTCATTGTTTTAAAAAATGCCCAAAGCTTTCCAAGCACAGAATAATGGTTTCCAGTATATGTTTTCTAATATATAATGTATTATCTTCACACACACCCCCACCCCCATTATTCAACATACCATGTCAGATTCTGACCCGGCATAGCTGCTCAAATACCAGAAGCATTTAACCACCTTATCCAAGACAAATGTGGATCTCTTTTTATAAGATTATAATATTTTTTCCTAAAAAGCTAGACATAATCAAAGTTCAATGCTTTATGAGTTAAATTAGTTTAACAATGCATGAGTAGAAATGCTGTTCACTTGTTACAGGGTTTCATCTGGTCTGTCTGTGAGTTTAACCCTACGCAAACTAGAATTTTCAGTGAACAGAGACCAAAGGTGGGGAAAAGTGAGGGAACATGGAATGGGGAATCAGGCTTCATATAAGGCAAAAAGAAGATTTTTATGCAGCCTTTGAGAAAGCAGGACTATTCTGGGCCCATCTCAAATACATATCCATTAATACGCACTACTCAGGGAGTGGCAATGTCTGTATGTAGTCTTAGATTTACATCACATTAAGTACAGAGATGTGGGGGAACACATTGAACAGCTGCAATAGCTTGGTAGAGACTCTTTAGGAAAGATAGGGAAGATGAGGAGCAGCAGGATATGAAAAAGGTGAGGTACTCAGTGCTATCTTCACCTTGGCCTTTGGTGACAAGGCCTGCTGTCAGACTCCACACAGCTACATGCTGATAGCAAAGCTAGGAGCAAAGAGGTACTATACAGAGCAGAGAGTACACAAGTTAGGGCTAGCATAGAAGTGAAGATATATGCAAGACTCTCAGATCAAAAGCGACACATGTGAGGGTACTCAGGAAGACAGTAGCTGTCTGGCATCTTTGAAAAGCTGTTGCACAGTCCACAAGAAAGATCCCTGATTACTGAAAAAAATATTATTCCCATGATTAAAATAAAGTAAGAAGGATGATCTGGGGAACTACATGCTGATCAGCCTCATTTAAATCCCAAGGATAATTATGGAGCAAGTCCTCCTGAAATCTGTGAAGAAAATGATTTGGAGAACACAGCACAGATTGATCAAGGAAGGGATCAACATGAACCTCCTTGAAACTCAGCAAAGACAAATGCCAAGTCTTGCATCACAGATACAATAATACAGTCTGGGACCCAGCTGTCTAGAAAAGCCTGTCTGCAAGAGCAGACCTGGGGGTTCTGGTAGACAACACATTGATTACAAGTCAGCTGAGCTCCTCAAGGAAGGCTCACCACAGATTAGGCTGCAGTACCCAGAGCATGAGCAGCAGCTTGAGGGAAGTGATTATTCCCCACTGCTCAGTCCCTGTGAAGTCATGTCCAGAGACCAGTTTTGTGCTTTCTGATGATGAGTATCTCACTCACAAACTAGAGACAGTTCAGAAGATGGAAACCATGAGAGGGCTGGAGTACTTCACATGCAAGGAAAGGCTGAGTAAACTGTGTTTGATCAGCTTGAAGGCTGAAAGGAGATCAGTTTGCAACATCCTCTTGCCTCAAAAGGAGTTACAGAATATGCAGAGACAGATACTTCACATGGGTGCACAGTGAAAAAAGAGAAACCACAGTCACAATTTGCAGAAAGAAAATTGCAATTGGATTTAAGGAAAAAAAAATGCACAATGAGAATGATCAATCCCTGGAACAGGTTGTCCAAGAGCTGTGGGAAACTATCCTTGGAGATTTTTCAAAATTTAGTTGGACAAGTCCCTGGGTGACATGATCCAGTTTGAGATTAACCCTGATCCAAGCAGAAGGCTGCACCACATGGCCTCCAAAAGCTCCCTAAATTTTTATATGATCCTAACATTCTCCTTCTGTGTTTCTTCAGCCTTAAAAAAATGCATTTGGCTAACACTGCATTAAAACTCCAGTATTCTAAAGGTTATAACCAGAAGTAATATTCATATTACTTCAATTACTTCATTACTACAACCTCTTTTAGGTATTTCTTGAGAGAAATATGGTCTCCCACCAGCCTCCTTTTTTCCAGACTAAACAACCCGAGTTTCCTCATCCGCTCCTCATAAGAACTGCTCTCTAGACCCTTCACCAGCTTTATTGCTGTTCTTTGGACATGCTCCAGCACCATAGTGTGCTTCTTGTAGTGAAGGGCCCAAAAATGAACAGAATACTTGAGGTGTGACCTCACCATTGCCAAGTACAGGGGGCCCATCACTTCCCTAGTCCTGTTGGCCACATTATTTCTGATACAATCCAGGATGCTGTTGGCCAGCTGGGCACACTCGGGGCTCAAGCTGGCTGTGAACTAGAACCCCCAGGTCCTTTTCCTCCAGGCATCTTTCTAGCCACTATTCCCCAAGCCTGTTGTGACCCAAGTGCACGACCTGTTACTTGGCCTTGTTGAACCTCATCCCACTGGCCTTGATTTATCAATACAGCCTGTCCAGATCCCTCTGTAGAACCTCCCTATCTTCAAGCAGACCAACACACCCACCTATCTTAGTGTCATCTGCAAACTTGATGAGGCTGCAGATCACCTCATCAAGATAATTGATAAAGATATTAAACAGAACTGTCCCCAAGACTGAGCCCTGGAGATCACCACTTGTGACCGTCCACCAAGTGGATTTAATTCCATTCACCACCATTCCCTGAGCCTGATCATCCAGCCAACTTTTTATCCAGCAAAGAGTGCACCTATCCAAGCCATGAGCAGCCAGTTTCTCCAGGAGAATGCTGCAGTAAACAGTATCAAAAGCGTTACTGAAGTCCAGATGAACAATATCCACAGCCTTTCCCTCATCCAATAAGTGGGTCACCTTGTCATAGAAAGAGATCAGGTTATTCAAGCAGGACCTGCCTTTCATAAACCCATGCTGACTGGGAATGATCACCTGGTTGTCCTGTATTTGCTTGTGATGGCACTCAAGGTGATCTGCTCCATAACCTTCCCTGGCACCGAGGTCAGACTGACAGGCCTGTAGTTCCCTGGATCCTCCGTCCAGCACTTCATGTAGAAGGGTGTCACATTTGCTAACCTAAAAAAGCTTGGCACATACATACATGAAAAGATGGGAATAAGAAAACACCAGAGAGAACAATAGAAGCAATGACACTATGGTCTGGGGAAAATAAGACTACAAGCTTTTGGCTTTGGGGTTGACTTACAGCTGAAGTAAATTCACAGTAAGGATCAAAAATATTTTCTTTCATCTTAATTCTATGCACAGGGAACCAGGATTATATCCAGACTAAACAAGGTTGCATCACATTTGCTTAACTGCTACCAAAAGAGGCAACATTCCAAGACATAAATTTGATGTAACAATTTGTCAATATTTCAGACATTTAGAAGACTAGTAGTCAAAAGCTGTTAAAGTAGTCACCATTTTAGATATACATAACTTGTTGTGTAACAGCTTCTAATTATTTGTGGCATTTGAAGTTATGAAAGTATCTACTGATCATTTCTTCACCTAACTGTAACCTCAGAGTAACATTTGTTTTGAACTTTTGAACAAAACTTGTTGAACCTTTTTCCCTGCCTGTTGTTTGCTTGATTTTCATCCCAGTAAGAAGCCATTCTAAATAACTCCTTGTTTTTAAAGTTTAAGGAAATTAACTCTAGGGTTTTCAAAAGGTGCGATGCGGAGTATGCACAGATCTCTGAGCATTGCAGTGTGCTGGGACAAACTGTCTGAATCAGAAAAAAATGGGGCCCTTTGAAGTGTGCAGTGTGGTGGTTATTCAAGCAGAGTTAACCTCTCTCAAGTCTGCCATCTAAAGTGCCTTGTGTACAGCGCAAGTTCTGATTGTAGCCCACCTGAGAGGTGGCATGAAGATAGTAACTCATCTCTTCCTAGTTGAAGTGTCTAATATCACTCATTAAGGTTACTCCTTTTGGGTGGCTCACCCCTCTCCTAGTGCTGACAATGTGATGCGAGGCAACTGGCTCAGTGAAACAAGCCTGTTGAGAAAGATGTTAACTTTAAGCCAGATCAGTTTCTTGATGTAACCCACAGTTACATTCAGCAACATGAAAGAGAGGATGTCAAAAGTCTGAAAACAGAGTGTGATAGCAGGCAGGACTGTCTCTCTTAATGATATGAGCTCGGGTGGCTTCAAAGCATCATGAAATTTTTACCTAAACTAATTTAGACAACTCTCTCTTTGAAAGTGCTCATTTTCCTCCATGATGACGAATATCTATACACTTAGTTTATACTGATGCCTAAAAGTTACAGTGCTAAAACTGGGTGGCAAGAAGCAAAAGACCCTTTAAATACTGGAAAATTTTTGAGTGACTGAAATGTTGAGAGATAGAGAGAACTGATGTTTTCTATGCCCCATGTAAATTCTTAACATGATAACTGAGTGACATCTTGAAGCTGCTGCATTTATTACTACAGTCAATTCCTAAACATGAAAATATTATACTATATTTATATACACATTTGAAAATAGCATATGTGTTATTTATTCATTAGGGAATATCATATGAACAGCATCACCTGGTGACAACTGTAAAAAAAAAATCCAACATGCAGCCTTCTCCTGTCAGAGTAGTTCTGTCTGGCAGCATCCATCTCCCTTTCCACTCATGCTGGCACTTTCAGGAACAAACAGAGGATGTGCTTGGCCACTGGGGCATTTCAAATCTTCCTACCCAAACTTCTCTGTCTAGCAGTGGTTTATCCAAGAGACACTTGGAAACACTTATTCATCAATGCAAGTAATAGCATTCTCCAGCTCTTCTCAAGAGCTTGCTACTTTCTAGACCATTCCCATCAAACACTCTATGTTGATATATTCAAATAACTGTCAGGTATGTTTATGATGCCCTAATGTGGCTCATTTCATATTTCATACTGGATGACTAAATTATAGGGTAAATTTTTCCCTAAAATACTTAAGGCAAAAGCTGCATACAGTGCAAGCACAGAAACACGACAGCAGTAAATAAAGACCAGAATCCACAGAGAATATAATGTAAGATGACTGGTTTTAAGGTGCAAGAATAATGAAATATATGACACTCAGCTGGCATCTGTATGATAGACATTCTTGGGCACGAGCATCAAAAGCAGTAAGAAGTGGAATTACTATGAATGGGGATTTAGAAACCAGTATCCCAGTTTAAAGTTGGTACTAGAGAAAATAAGAAGGAATATCGGAAGGAAGGCTCTGTCTGACAGAGAGAATAAAAAAGGTATCAGAGAAAGGCTTCCATCCATAAGTGCTTCTGTTCTAATACAAGAAAGTTAACCTTGCCATTGGTGAGTGCAGAGTATGAGCATCTTTGAGGGGAGGGGGGAGAATTATTGGTTTTCAGGATAAAAGTTATAAAGCCTTATTACTATGCTGATTATTTTCACATCAATTCAGACTACATGCCTTTGTTCTCATCTAAGAAAAATTTACCCCACCTCCAACTGCCTCATCTATAGGCATGAGTGGGTGTCTGAAGGGATGCACTCATCATATTTCATTTCAGCTGAGTGGGACAGATTCCCTCAGCGCACACACACACACACACAAAAAAAAGTTAGATACAGATATCTCACTGGCACCACAGAAATAAATCGAGGAATACCAGAGTTTTCAGGCTCTGGAAGTGATGCAAACTGGAATTATTCTAACAGTTGATAAGATGTATATCTGAGGCCCTTTAGTACAGCAGAGTTACTAGGAAGTTTTAAATTTCAGCCCCCTGGATATTTCATAAGCAGGCTAAAATCTTTCCTATGCATTATCTAAAAGATTTAAATATAACTAGAAAGGTATTTTATTGCAAAAATAGATGTCATCACAAGTTTTTGATGGCTATTGCCTGTTAAAATTCTTTAAAAGGAAAAAGATAGAACCAAGATTTTTACCAGAGTAATAGAAGGGTATTTGGTTTATGCCTGTCCTACCTACAAAATATGGTGACGTGTTGCTTCTCGTTATGTTTCCATGAACATGAACTGGTGATTTCTCTCTGCAGATCTCTAGTTTTAAAACAAGTTCATCATTTATTGGTTTACGTTAGTTTAGAAAATAGCTTTGTGTATTTACAGCGTACACCATTAAACATTGGGGAGCCTTGATAAAGCTTAAAAAAAATGTTCTAAGCTTTCTTTCTGGCTTAGACTTCAAAGGTGTCACACCACTGGCTCTGAAAATTGTCTGGCAGCAGACCGATGCATGCACAGAGTTTAATTCTCTAGGGGACACTAGAGAAGCTTATTAATCCCAACAAGACTTATTAATTTTAGCTACTAAAAGTATATGCTTTGGTGATGTGTTATTACTTCTGCGAGCACTCCTGCACTGAATTCTGAATTGCCACCATACAGAATATTGCCACAACAAAAGTGGGAACATAACCAGTAAATACTTCATGATTTTGTCAGTGGCATTTTATGCTGACTTGTTAAGATCTGCGCTTCTCAGTGATTAGGAAAAATAAAAGCTTTCATTAACTAATACTTACTTTGCAGAAGGTATTTAAAACCAGATCTATTACAGCCACTTTTTGGTAGTGTAAAGGATTGCTACAAAGATGACAGAGCCAAACCTTCTGTCAGATGAACAAAGAAGAAGAAATGGCCACTGAGTGCTGCTTCAGAGGTTAGGCTGTGCAGAAGATTTTAAACTAATGGCACAAGAAGTCTGCTATTTTTCAAAGGAGCAAATTAGGACCTATATGTAGAAAAATATTGCTCATTTCCTCCAAATACACTAAATTCTTCTTGAATTGAGAGGAGATCTGAGTAATGATGTTTTACCCACTGAAATGAAGAAAGGTCAATACTAAGAGTAGCTGTACTTATCTTACTTAGGATTTTCACAGCTATTGCTGGGGGTTTAGATTAATAAATGCTACTTTATATTTTATGTGCTGTGTTAGGTAAAATGTCAGCAATGTGGCACCATCAGCCATGGTATAAGCATACATAACTAGACTGAGGACGCAGGAATGCCTATGCGAGTTTTGCCTGGAAAGCTTTCATTTACACAACAATAACATTTGCAGAGATTTTGTGTATGGAAGTGTAGTTACTCACAGGCTCCCTAGTAACACCAGGCTACTGTCTCATCATAAATTTCCTTTTGTTTGGTTGGGTTGTTTATTTGTTAGTTTTTCCCCAGGATTAGCTGAGCTATGGTTTTGCCTATCTAAGTCCTAGTGTCCGGTCTCTTCTCCTCTCCTGAAGGAGGAAAAAGACCTTGATCAGAGTTGAGATCTATATTAATATACTAAATTCCAATGAAATTTAAGGGCAGGAGAATATAGGTAAATACATAGAGACAAGGTGAATACATATCTCATCTTTCCCTTGGGAATTGATTTGACCCCATACCAAGTTGAAATAACAAAATCATCCTTGATCCCAAAAGACCTGTTGTGCTAAATGTTCTAGATATATATGTCTAAATACACAAACTCTATCTTACTTATCTTTAATAAGGGGAGGCAGGGAATATAACAAATTCCTTGCCAAAAAAAGTCAGCTGAGTCTACTGAAGCTGGCATATGGCTGGCAAAAAAACAATGTGTTAAAACTGTTCCATCTCCATAAAATCAATTCAAAGAAGTATCAACACACAGGGGTAACCATGACTCCTATTACCTTCTCTCATAGCCTCTCTTTTACAGGTATGTGTCTACTTGGTCATTTTGTTCTTGCTTTGCACTCAAAAGGCCCTCACAGCTGAATACTGTGGATCTGGGTATTATGTTTATATCAAGGGATGGTGTTTTCTCATGGTTGTCAGTGCAGTCTGGGATTCCATGATTTTCATACCTTTCTGACAAATATCCATGACTTGCAACATTCTGGAGTCCTACATGAGAGCCAGTGGACTGGGTGCATGGAGTGAGCCTAATTGCACAAAATGGAACAAATGTAATTAAGACCTGTAAAGTTGAGCTAGGCACTGTTTGGGAGGTTAACAGAGAGAGGGAGCTCTGTCTGACAAAGGAGCCTACTAGCCCATCTGACTCGATTTGAAGGGTTGCACATGATTGCACACAGTGGAACAAATTTCATTACAAGCCTTGCGATCAACATTTTTAGAAGCTTAGTGAAATGGGTCAAGTTCACAAGGATAATTTTGTTACTACAAAAACATATCCATGATGTTTGACACTTTTTATGCCATTACAGTATTTCCCTCCTTTAAAGTCCCAGCCCTGCTATGACAATTGTCCAGGTTCACTCAAGTGTTTACTGTGTTTGACCAAAGCATCTAATTAGATAGACTAATGACTGACTCTATTCTTACAGTCTCAACATTCAAAAATTACTTCCTGGGGCCACCAGAAAGAGTAGAGGGGGGAAAGAAATTTTATTTTAGATGTACTGAAGGAATTAGTAATGGTTTTGAAAGACAACCTGCAATCAAATATCCCCTGTTGGTCTTGAGATTAAAAAAAGAGAAAATCAAAGTCAAATATTAGAGATATATGTGCATACATAAATACATATCTATATTTATATATAAATGTATGTTTCTTTGCTGATTACTTTCTTTTTCCATTGATTTCTACTGAGATATAAAAGGCTAGGCCAAGTGAGGCTGAAGTCTTTTGATTCAGATTCCAACCTTCCCTTTTCTCCTGTTAATAAATACTTTTGGGCCATTTAAGCACAACTACCTTGTGACTTTTCTCTTTCAGAGACTGCCTAATCAAGAACATAGCCTGGTTTATGGAACATGAAGGAGCTTTATCTTGCACATCTGAGTTGGTTTGGCATGACTGGCAGTGATTAAAACCAAATCAAACCAATCCAAAACCCAACAAAACAAAAAACAAATGAACAAACAAAACAACAAAATAACCAAAAAAACCCAAACCAAAATGTAACAGATAAAAGAGATACAGGTCAAAACCCCCAAACAATTACAGTAATTCAGGCTACTTCTTTTTCATTTTAAATTTTTTCTCCAAACTTTGTTCTAAGGTATCTGACATATGTAGCATATTGACCTGGTGGTATTAGAGGATAACAGGCAGGAAAGATTTTCTCTGAGTATGCCATAAACAGTAAATAGAATGAGAATATTGCTCTGCAATGATTTATGTAATCATTTCTCATATAACTTCAATTTTCTTAAGTATGGGAATATGCTATTTACACAAAATTTCAATTAAAAAAAAAAAAAAAAGACAAAGACATTTCATCTGCTCAAAAGCATGTATGCAGAGATTTGGTGAAAATACTTTAAGTAGTTGCAAAGAGTGGGATTTTTAAACTTACCTGTGTGCAATACACTACCACATCTGGGAGGCACAGAATTTAATGGCCCATTGTACAGACGGAGAGATGAGGTACCAACCTCAGGTTGGCAAGTGGTTACTATCATGATTAACCATATTAAAATCAATGACATTAGTTGTGTATGGAACTGTTCACCAAGCTGAATAAAAAATTTCATGATCTGACTTGGAGAGACAAAGTGGTTTGCCCAAGGTCTATAGCCTGGGACTCAGCAAACCACTTAAGCGTGTCCTTAATTTGTAGCACATGTTTAAGTGTTTTTTCTGCATCAGAAATAAATACAGAATCGCTGATAGAGTTTAAATGTAGGTTTCCCAAGTGCCAGGTCATTTCCTTAAGCATAAGACCACCTTGGCTGTACGTGATAAATGTTAACAGGAATTCAGTATGTCTTATATTGGCATATTTGATGATTTTTGGTTTGTTTTGTTTTACAAAGCTAACTGCAAGGAGATGAATCCTAAATGCATTTCCCTTTTTATTGAAGGATATCATGGCTGAAGTATGAAAAGAAGTTGGACACAAAGTAGGACACAGAAATCCCCAAAAGTTAGAAATTAAAAGGTTGCTCTTATCCCAGCAGCATAATTCATAACCAGGTCTGTCACCTTTGTTAATACTATGTCATGTGTGGTCCCTATAGGAAACTGGTAATGTAACAGGTATCATCAATTTCTTGAAATGTATTCATAACCCACATCTGGAGTTCAATATATTTTTTGTAGCTTCAGCAGTAATATTTGTCAGAGTTGCTCTTCTATGGGCAAAACAGTCTTTGAGAATGAAAGATGCTCTGTTTCACAAAAAATCAGTCAATAACAGTTTTATAGAACATGTACAATCTGTTTTATGAAGAATGGAATATCTCCTCTTCTATAAAAATCTGGTTCTGTATTGATCAACCTACAATTTCACTTATTATAGACCAATCTACAGTATAGTCTAGCACCCGTCTCTCCAGGAATATAATGGATATGGGAAGAGAAGCTCTGGGAGAGATAAAGAAGGAAGTATGCTGTAGCAAGGACATCTGATGGATGGAGCACTGACGTGAACACCGAATCTCCACATATGATGATCAGATACTGTCTTAGAGATTCTTAGGGATACATACATGTTTGACCTCATGACATTTTTATATTTGTTTCTTTATAATGCTGTGTTTTCCTACTCTTATGCCAAAAGACTTAAAGATATATAAAGAAGCATTTACTTGTTAGTCAAGGTGAATCAAGATATCCAGGAGAACATGAAACACAGTAGGGGTTGTTCCCGGGGAACTGCTCACTGCTCTTTGAAGGTGCATTGGAGAAAAACTGCAGACTAAAAAGCAGCTATTGGAGTATAAAGCTTATTTTGCAAGCCTCTAGCTCTGAGAAATTTATTCCTTGCCAGAAAATCCACTTTATTGTACAGGCCAGAGTCCCTCCTGCTGAACTGAGGTGCCAGCAAGCAACCCTTGGGGCCCTGGGAGAACTGCCACGTCACATAGCAAACAAAATAAAGATCTGAGGAATTCAATAATATAAGAAACCAAACCAAACCAAACAAAAAAAAAAACACCCAAAAAACAACAACAAAAAACCAAACAACCAAACAAAACACCAAAAAAACCCCAACCCCTACTTCATGTACTTTATTCTCCAACTCATTACGCTCCTTCTCATTGTTTCATATTTGTATCAGAGACAGCATGCTTAAGCCTAAATTCTTCTGGTGAAAAGTATGTCTGGGACATCAGGGAGTTTTTGCAATTAAGGAGAACTCTCAGAAGCTGCACACAGACTATAATGGGTCTTTTGCATGCACCTTGAGCAAGAGGTGACTAATGAATGCTATCACTGCCCCTTTGTATTCACAGAACTGGGGATGGATGCTGTGAGAGGAGAGGCACAATGGAAAGAATACATATTGACATCAGCTCAGCTGTATGTTGCCTTCCATTAATATAAGTATATAGGAATTTATCTTAGTCACATGAAGGGAAGCTGACCAGGGACTGACCACGCAGGATAGTTCTGTGATCGGAATTGCTTCAGAAAGTCACAATTCACTTCCTGGACCACTGCTTATTGCTGCATCTGCTATGTCAGACTGTCAGAAACCAGAGCCATGGTATCTTATTTCTTAACAAAAGACAGGGATGTCTCCCACAGACAGTTACATTGTTTGCTGCTATCCTTTCTATATTACTCAAGTAAGAAGCTGCTTCAATAATGGGCTCCATCCATCTATCCCTTTTCAGGAGATTTTGTGAATCACTTCATCACTCAGTTTGCACACTGCATGCAAAACCTTCCTTACGGTGTTGTCTACTATAAACAACAAATTATCAGAATACTTCTCCAAAAAACAGAGATTCATGCCCAGAAAACATTCTTTCATCCATTCTTTGGGGACAGAGACACTTGGATAATGTATATGCCTGGCGTGCACTTCTCTCCCTAAATGCAGCAGCTGGAATGGAACCGTCTTTGTAGATAAAGTTGATGTTTTAATTTTTTTACCCTGAAGGACAATATATAATGTAAGTTTTCAATTTTCATTAACAGTGGCACAGGTTGCTATAGGCTAAGCTCTCAGCTATGAATAAAAGTAAAGCAGTGTAACTCTACTGAGGAACGTTTCAGCTAAATGCTATCCTTAGTATTTTGTGGCATTGCTAAACTTGGATGGAACTACAGTAATAATACCTCTCTCCAGCTGTTCTAATAGTAAATTCACCAGGAAGATGTCCTTTTTTCCCCTTCTATTCTCAATCTCATGCCTCCAAGTAGCTAGAATGCTGGCATATCTTAAATGAAAAATGTAAAAGTATCAGAATTAATAGATTTAAGAGAAACAGGGTGGCACTCAGAAAGAAAAGCTAAAGCTGAATATACAGAATGTGAGAGGAATAATTCCAACCTACAGAATTAGAATAGTCTCTAGAGACATTGTGCTTTGGTGACAACATAGGTAGCTCAGATACTAGAAAACATACTGATTATATTATTTGAGAGATAGTCTTTTCTACCACAACCTTGAATATTCAATTGACGTCTGTGTTGAATTGATTTCTGAGCCTGTCCCTGAATGATGTACTAGTCACAGGCTTGGTTATATCACCTTTCAAAATTAAGTGGGTAACACTGTCTTCAGTCAAGGTCTTATTAGAAGCCAGCAATAAGATTAATTACTGAAAGCTGTTACTAAATATTACCAAATCAAAAACAGTCTTAATACATGTGATTAGGATGTCATCTAATAACCGTGCTTGCTCTTTGGTCTAGTTGATTATACATTAAGGAGTTTTATTAACAAACATAGCCTACTTAGGAAAATGAAGACCATGGTTTCCATACAGTCTGATGAAAACTACTTTTATGTATATCAGACAAATTTTATAGGCTCAGATGTGGATGTCTTTAGGCAAGTTTTCAAGCCAACAATAATCCTCACATTGCTGAAGCAGAATTTCATCATTTTTATTTGCAACTGAGTTCTCAAAACTATAGCTACATCTTAGGACAACATCAGTGTCTGTGTCTTGCAGGAACATAGAGAAACAAGGTTTGTTTTCCTATTTCTTTTTTTACCTTGATAAACCCAAAACTGGGAGAAGGGGAAGTCCCTCATGAAACACAAAAGAGTTTTCAGAGCAGACCTTCAGTACAGAAGAATTAGTTCTTATAATCAGAGAACTGATGTTTAGGCAATATCATGTACTATAACTTCTTTACTGTTTATGTCAACAAAGCATGTGTATTGTACTGCACGTATAACTGCTTTTTCTTTGACAAGTCCTTGCACTGTCTTACATAGAAAGCAAAAAGGAAAATATGTAGCTTATACTCATCCAGTCTGGCCCAAATAAACATAACATATTAAACACAAGACATTTATGCAGAGCACCTGTCTTTTCTATAATGTAAATAACATTTATTTTCCTTTATTCCTTTTGATTTTTAAGTATTTCCCTATAGCTTTAAGACATCTCTGAGCTGACAGGGAAACTAACCTGTAAGATTCCATCAGTGATCAAAATGATACTGATGTAAACTGAACTTATCTTTAAAACAAACAATGCACATGTTTAATACTAAAATAAATCTACAAACAAACCTACCATCACATACATGGAACTTTTCCTAGGCTTCAGAGATTTCAAATACAATGTTCAACAGTGAACCACCTTGATCAAGATGCAAGACACCATTTTCTCCCTTTTCAGCCCAGTGTCAATCTAAATGGTATACATTTGCACCTTGCTATTGCAGGGCTACTTTTGGAGTGAGTAGAACTCCCATTTATTGTTCTTACTGTCACAATCTGCCTCAAAGGACTCAGACTCACACATGAACTTGTCCATGAGAATGCTTAGTCCTAGTCCTGCCAGTTCACAGCACAAAGAAGGTGAGATAACTGTAGCTCAAATCTTTTCCAGATAATCTGCTCATGACTAAAAGAAAGGTCCTGTTGAGCCTTTACTGGTACAGCAGTCCAAAGTCCTTTACTTCCTCTGGGTTATGGGTCTTCACTGGAAGGGCTGAAATCTGCACTCATGCCTGCTGAAGGGTACACAGCTCACTTTGATTTATAGCAAGGTTTAAAAAAAATATGTTAAAATTCCCCTGCTGAACGTTCAGCTTCTTTTCTTGTTGAAAAGCAGAAGCTGTAATCATAAATAAGAGTACCTTAATCTATTAGTGGCCTTGCTAACAGCTGCATAGAACACTTAATAATAAAATAACATTTTAAGCTATAAATACTAAATCAAGATGCAAACAGATTCTTATACCTCAATATAAATTGCAGATACAATACCACCTAAAATTCAAGCTGAGATTTAAGATGATTCCCAGTTACTTAAATTCAAAGATATAATTTAATATGGGTTTAGCTAAAGTACTAATGTTTCATTGCTCCTTACAAGAGCTCTTTCAACAGAAGACTTGATTATGCTTAAACCAGGCCAGAATGATATTAAAATCGTGCTACAGAGCAATATAAATTTGACCTATCACTGATGCGGTTCCATAAAGAATGGCACCATCTTCACAGAGAGCCATTTATTTATATTTTGTGCAAACCTGATAGCTATTGAAAAAGTCTGCAAGGAAATAAGCTCTCAGAAAAAGCAGCTGATATATTGAAACCCTCTGGATTTGTTTAATAAATGTATTTCTTGTAATTAGATAACATGAAACTGAACAACCTTAAATATCTGTTAATACAGATAGTCCCTTTTAACAAAACTATAACATTCAGTTACATTTTGGTATATTCAAGCAGGTGTAATACAGTAAACACAGTCAGCAAAAAGCAGGGCCTGAGGGGAATCTCAGAAGGTCACAGAGCAACTTCCACTCTGCTGGAGAGGGAAACAATTGTACCTTCATCATTCACAAAGGGGGAGCGTCAAACCACTACCACCACATTGCCAGGAAAGCTGTGTGGACTTCACCATCCTTACTGGACATGCAAAAAAACCCCATTTCAGCTAAGAATTTCTTCTTTAAATTCAAACCTACCTCTTGTCTCATCCTCCCTAATGATAAATCATTTTCTTCCCTGAATTAATTTGAAAATTTTTGCCATGATCCCTTTCTCCCCAGACTTCTCTAGGTTGAAGAACTACATTTTTTCACTCCTTTGTTCCCAGCTTCTAATCAGCTTATCTGGACTCATTTGGACTCCCTCTCATTTGAATCCTATTATCTGAAATTATGCTTGGGAAGAGCTAAAGCTCTGTCAGTTCCAACAATGGCAGAAAGTTATTTTTATATATTTTGTATATTAGGGACAACTCAACATACAGACTAGTGTGTTATTTTCCTTTTTTCAACAAAATGGTACTGATCACTAATGCCGAGTTTATTTTCCTAGCTCTTTTTCTGAACTGCTACTGAACAATTTCCTCATCCTCCACACAGCTGATTATATTTGCCCAAGGGCAATACCTTGCAGTGATTTCTGATTAAGTTCTTACGTTTTGATTTTTCAAGTTGCTTCTCTGTTTGTCAGGACTGCTTTGGTTTCTAACCCTACACTTCAGTCCTTCAGTTCACTAAACACTGAATACAGTCATATCCAAGACAGACCTTTGAGGAACCAGTTCCCTACACATCTTCACAACCTTCGATGGCTACTTTATTGCTGGATTTATCACTCAGTTTTACAACTGTTCTCTACTAATTAAATAAAGTCTATGATCTCTTGTCTAAATAATAGACAAGACAGTGTCAAAAAACCTCACCAGTTATCTGCTGCTATTGTGTAGCCCATTACTACAAAGAAAGAATATAGAAATTATAAAAAATATTTGAAAATACTTTGAAATTTCAGAAGTCAAATATTTACAATATTGAACTGTATCATCTTCTCCCCATCTTCCCTGTTCCTTGCTATTTTACAAGGCATTTTCAGTGTTTGTTTTGATTTGTTTTCTTTTGTGTTTTGGGGTTTTTTGTTGTTGTTGTTTGGTTTTGATTTTGTCATATATTGTACTGCCATAAAACTGTAAAATTTATTCTACATCACAACAGGTCAGGAAGAGGCATAAGAAGGGAGTGGTCTTCCCCGGTCCATAAGAGCAACTTTCACAGAATGACTGAACTCAGTGTCTAGGGGAAACGCACAAGTGGTACAAGCAAGAGATACCAAAAGTACTGTTCTCTAATAATAAAAGATTAATAAAAGACTGTTCTCTAATATTATGCTGTGTACAGCAATTTTGGATTTTCTAGGGCTGCAGGACCTTGCTGATATACAGGAGAACACAAGTGGTTCATAAGAAAACTGATTTATTTAGGTGACAATCCAGTGGCCTTCCAGTTATAAGTATTAGTATTTTTATAGAGGCTCATCCAGCCTGTCTTTTGCTCACAGTTATTTTCACCACTAGACTGGAGATGATGTCATGCTTTTAAACTGGCTTCCAAATTCTAACCCCAAACATCATAGTATTTCCTCAGGCAACCAAAATCTATTAGTGTTATCAATTATCATGCCACTGTAGCTATTATCCACAATACTTATTTAGAATTGTTGCTGCCAGTAAATCATCCCATTACTAACTGTTTGGAACCAATGTAAGAACATTAAATCCTAATCAACATCCATACATCCTGAAAGGGCCCAATTGGCACAAGCAATCACTCCATAGGGGAATTCTGCCTAAGGAAGAGTTTTGGTCTTAGAAAGAAGAGCTCTACATAAGCTTCTCCAGGTGTGGTAGATTGATTTATTTATTTATTTATTTTTATTAAAGAAAATAATAGGAGATTATGAAATTACTACTTAACTCTGTGCTGTGTAATGGTCCAGAAAAAAAAAAAAAAAATTGAATGGGCACTATCTCCCAACATGGGAAGTTGTTTAATAACTTTCCAATTTATTATAAATATTAAGAAAAGTATCCAATCAAATGATATTTTTTTTTTTTCACCTGGACAGGTAATTCCTGAAGGAATTACCTAATAATTACCTAAATAATTCCCGAAGGAATAGTCTGCAGATGAACAGACTGTGACCTCTGACCTGAATTCAGGAGCAAATAAGCAAGTCCATAACTATGAATTTGGAGACACCTAGTTTGAAAACAAGACGGAAGTCAGGGCTGAAGAGTTACCTTTTTAATTAAGGCAATTTGAGTAAAAATAATAAAGGCAGAAATCACATTTCTGTAAATGCAATTTGGCAGGAGGGCTAGTCCTCTGCTTTATAGTACTTCAGATGAAAAAGGAAGATTATATTAGTTGCTTTCTTTGTTAAGTGTTTGAATGAAAACCTTGGTGCCACTCATTTACTATTTGCTAGTAGTGCTGAGTGAGTAATTCTCTGCCTGTAATTTCTTTGACTAAATTAGCCTCTTTTTCTCCTCATGGAATATCCAGCAGCAGATCATGATTTTCTCATTTAAATGTACTCAACAAATATATCTGAATTTTTACCCTGTGAACTGATTGCAAATATTTGAAATTCAAAATGCTCTCTTATTTTGGATTGGTAAATCAGGTCACACTGTTTGTTCTCTCTGACTAAACGAGTGTGAGAAACACTGCTTCCTGTGCATGCAGTTGTGTGTTCCCCACTGAAAATCAGTCTTCCATAAATACTCGTGTGAAACAAAATTTGCATTATTGCTTTTTATAAACCTTTCTGCTAAAAGTAAATCTCAATTGATTGTTCTTTCACCAAGAAGTAAATATGAATGGAATTTGTGTGACTATGGGCAAAGAGAAATCATTTAAGAGCTTTAATGATTACTTGTGGGCATTTTTTGTGTTATTAATGCCATGCTTGTTTATAGACAAAGAATGAATTAGATAAAAATGCCTTATTCATATAGCATCCTTACAAAAGACAGAAAAGGACAAAAATAAGAAAAATATTTTTTAGAAGTATATTCAGTATTCAAACGGGGGAATGCTGAATCATACAGCAAATTTGGCAAAAGCAGAAAACCAGAAAAATGCAATCCCTTTATTGTACACCATTTATCAAAAATTGCACTTTAACAAGCCAGGGATAAGCTCCAATCTACAGTTTTTGTTTTCCTTCCACAGAGCAACAGGATTCTGGTTAAGGGGGTTCCTTGTGGACCGTAATTACTATGCTGTTTGCAAATGTTGATATAATTTGGAAGTGTAAAATTATTCTCACATGATGGCTCCATGGATTCAGCTAGTCCACTGTTGAACAGAAAACAAGCAAAAAGAATAAAAGAATATTCCAAAATGTGGCTTTTTTTTTTTTTTTTTTTTTTTCTTTTTGGGCAAGTGTTTAATTATTATAAACATAAGCATGTATTTTCTCTCTAAGTATTTTTATAGTTTGGAGAAAGAAATAGATTTTCAGTGAGAGCAATGAGAAGGAAAGGAGCGATTATATGAACATAGTGAATAGCATCATGGAAAAGATCATAAATAAATAAAACAAGCATGAACACACACAGGGCAGATGTCCTAGTTCCCAGCTCCTTAGATGTCTCTTTGCTACAGCCCTCTCTTCCTCTTTATCTCTCCTGACCTAGGTCAGCTCTTTCCCTTACCTTTAAATCAGCCATTACTTAGTTTGTCTGACAGACCAGTCTAACCAAGACTTAAGTAAGAGCAGGCTAAATCATGCCTATCCTTGTTTTGGGCTCTGTCTTACCATCACCCAGGTTGTACACTGTGATTCCTGCAGAACTTTGCCCCCACAGCCCCTGAGAGGCTGTAGAATACACATCAGTGTCCTCAGAGACAGAGGCACAGACCTGCCCAGGGATCAGCAACTGCAGAGTCATCCATGGTTGTATTTATAATGAGCATCCTTTCATCTCTCCCTTGTAGCACAAGGGCAGCCAGTCACTCCAGTAATTGTGTAGGCACATAAAACCTATATAGGATATGTACTTTTCAAGATGATGATCATAAGAAACATTCAGTTTGCTCTATCAAAATGCTGACCTAATGTAGACTTCCAAGGTAAAATAATATGCACCAAGGGCATTAATTTCAGCATCTTTCACACTGAATTCCATAGGACCAAAAAAATATACTCTAGTAAAGAATAGTTTTGAATTTTTTCAGTGACAAAATCTGCCCCATCCTTCAGACACCAGCAATCTCTGACTTGCTGATGCCATTAGGCTCTGTGCAGCTTAAATCACTTGTCTAGGCACAGATCATTGAATGACCTTTGTCTTTCAAAATTTTTATTAAAATCATTGCCATTTAGCTATTGACACATATTATATTTCAAAACTGTCCCATCCTGAATCCCAGCTCAAGAAGCATCAAGACAGATAGTGAACAAAATCCATACCTATTCAATACCAAAGCAATTTCCTAAGTTTAAGTAAATGAGTGCTTAAATGTATGCTTTCCCAAACAGGTGCTCAGAAGAGCACATAGGTTAATCAATAAAGAAAAACTAAATAAACAAATAAACGTGGTTTTTTTGCAAGTTATATTAATAGATCAGCTTTGTTCCTTAAAAAAAAAAAAAAAAAAAAAAAAAAAAAAAAAAAAAGGGGGGGGGAAAATTGAGTTTTTTATCTGCCAATAATGTTAAAAAAAAACCCATGGAAATTAAAAAAAAACCATATCAAAT
>JANIJG010002142.1:20267-35096 GCA_024611175.1 Megaceryle torquata | reverse complement strand
AAGAAAGAAAGAAAGAAAGAAAGAAAGAAAGAAAGAAAGAAAGAAAGAAAGAAAGAAAGAAAGAAAGAAAGAAAATTTTTGAGCAATCAAACTTAGAGAAATAAAATTAAATTTTACAGGAAATCTTTAGCATTGTGTGACTGGTGCTTGTGATGAAGAGCTCAAAAGCTGAATTAATTATATCAAACTATCAATCTTGAGAAGACAACTGTGTGAGAAGCAGGACTACTATTGCTCATCACTATCTCTTATCTCTGAACTCTATCACTTCAAATAATGATAGTTATTTCATAGCTGAGTAATAAATGTGTGGTCATGCTTTGAAAAACTGTTTCAATGCAGTATCATCTGGGCATGGCAAGTGGCTTGCTCATCAAGTTAAGCAGTGAAATGCAAACCATGTTTTGCAGATCTTAAGGAAAAGTTAGTAGAATTTGAAAAAAGTTACAACCAAAAAGGAAATAGGTAGAATATATTTCATAGTGTTCAAAAAAATCTCATTTATAGAAGAGGCTACTACAAAGCCGACTGAGTTACTACAATGAATTTCAGAGCTCAAGAGCAAATCATCCTAAGTAGAGAAGACATGCAAAACCTTTTGTGTTTTGCCTGGGGAAATAATGTAAGCATATTAGGATAGTAGAGGTGACACAAAACAAGTATAAATATATGAGGATTTGGGGGAGGCTTTTCTTTTATTTTATCTAAGGCAGGATTTGACCTTCTCTGTTCTGTATATATCTTATGATCATATATCCATTAAGAAGCACTAAAAACTTCAAGGATACTCTATTCCATATTCCTCTATTTAAGACTTTTTAAAAATATTTTTATAGTGCAATAGAAAGTACATCTGTGGACTACTTACCATTTAGCACTAGCCTATGTAAATACATAGAAAATTTCTTCTTTAAAAAAAAGTAACCCTAGACCAGAACATGCCTACATTTTCATGAAGTTTATTTAAAAATATGTTTTAATTGCTTTTGTCCTCACTTGCTTTATGTCAGTTTCTAAATAAAGTTTCAGAATGTTTCTAAACTTTGAGGAAGTTCTGAACTAAATCCAAACCTTGGCTACTCTAGGATTTTAAATGTAACAGAAATGTGTGTGTTTGTCCTATAGTATGGAAATGGTTCAACATTATGCTTTAAGTATACATGCCTCTTGAATTTATTACCTATCAAAAACTGTCTTTTAAGCCTACCCAAGATTGCCAGCTTTCAGCTAGTTTACCAGCAGGGGGCTTTATTTATATTGTCAATAAATCAATGTATTCTGCCAACAGCTCTGCAGTAAGCAATACTCTATTTTCTGTTGCATATATCTGGAAAACACAAATATGAAATTACACTAAGATAATCACTGGAGAATGAAGCACTAGATGCCCTTCCCAACATTGCTAGATGGGCATGTCACTTGCCATTTTAATGAGTCAGAGACAGAGTAGCAGAATTATCTGGGGCTCAGATAGATAACAGCCAATGTGAACTCTGGAAGTACAGATCTCACAACCATTTCCTTTGGTTCCAGGCAGCTTTGTAGACAACTAGTCTTGGAGAGAACCAACTTGGGCAATTTTGAATTACTATTTGCCAAAGGTATTTTTCTTCATATGGATTTGATCCCATGGGGCTTTTTTTCCTTCCTTTTGGTGTTCCTTTCACAACTTGGGGTTTGTTTAATGAGAGGATATCTTACAAAGAAAGGAAGAGGTAGAAGACTCTTGTTCCCTTATCTCCTTTCTTCTTACCTTTCTTTATTTAACTTTTTTTCTCCTATGCACGTTTTTTTCTTATTTCTCCTGACCCTGCATAATAGTTATTAACTAGATCTTTGCTTTTAAATAAGGTACTTATTTAAGAAGAAATACATTAGGAAAATAAATCTTTGGTCAATGATTTAGTGTCCAAGCTACTATCTTCTCTCTTATCTCTCTTCACATAGATTGCTTGTTTCACCCAATCAAATTACAAAAGTTGCATTTGATTCCCTCTGGCCCAGCTGAGTTGTACTTAGCACATAGACTTAAGAAAAAGTATGGTTTCCGAGTTGTCACTGCTGCTTCTGATCATCTGATTACAGCCTGAGGCCTGCCTGCCTATGACATAAATTAAAATAGTCTGAAGATCTGTGTGTGGCTGACAGTAGCAACCTGAAATAACTTCCTCCACTGTTGTTGCAAAGGAGAGACAGCCTCCTTTATCATCTTTGTGTTGACTAAAGAATCACCTTACTTCAAATGTAAGCCACCAACTTTAAGATTCTAGTAAATCACTGGAGCAGTTGAACAGAGGTATATGAGAAGTCATGCTTGCAGTTTCTCTCAAGCTGTACTTTCTACAACTATTGTTATACATGTATACTACTCAATATTTGTATCTGAATCAGTTTCATAGAGGAAAACCTTACTACTTTGATAGTAAAGTCTAGACCAGTTGGTCTAGATTCATGGTTTACAGTATTCTCACAGTATATGCCATATACAATATAACTGATACTCAGTTACAAGAACAAGAACTAGAATATTTTCTGTGTAGGCACATCTATTTTCCTCTTAACAGACAGAGATCCTCTTTTCCCTACTTTTCTTGATTAAACTGAGATGTCTGGGCACAGAAATCAGGAGATAAAAAACAAAAACAAACAAACAAAAAAGAAACAAACAAACAAACCAAAACAACAACAAAAAAAAAAAAAAAAAACCCACCAAAACAAAACAAAAAAACCCAGAAGACCTAAGAATATATATAGCTTTGGCATAAAACAACATTTCTTTCTGAAAACAAGGAACCAATGTTCCTGACCCAGTGCTGGACCCCTAACATTGTCTGCTTTGTGTCTTCTAAATTTGGTTATATTAGCATATTTTAAATTTTTTTACTAGTTTCCCCTAGCTGTCAAACTGAAGAAATATAAACAGACTGGATAATCAAATGTATAGTTATAACACATACTCCTAATTATTTAATGTACATACATACATAAGGTTATATTTCAGTTGTTCTTAGGTGAGAACGTACTTTTTGTGAGACATGATCTTTTCTGCAAGACACTGACAAAAGAAGTGCATGTTATTGTTCATGGAAACTGTGAGAGGTAAGGAATCATAAAATGAATCTATCAAAATAATAGTGTCCTGTTCATTATTTCAAGAGCCAAAGTACAGGATCAAAGGCTCAGGAAAAAACAAAGTTTGACAAAAAAGAATCAGTTGGGAGTAAGGGTCACAGACAAACAGGAACAAAAGAATAAAGAACAGAATAAAACATCTGCAAGCCTTGCTTGTGGGGAGGGAGAAGGAAGTAGGAAGAGGGAGGAACCTTTCCACATATTTGCCCTCAGAGGTTTGCATACATTTGTGTACTCCACATTGTTTGAACCTGATTTATAAAATAGTTGCATTTCAGAGATAATGAACATCACAGATGACCTCTCCAGAGGGGTTCCCCTTCCCCTTTAGGGATACAGGGAAGAGAACTTTTCTGCCACAGGAGAACACAAAGACTTTTAGGGGCTTTAACCATCTAATTCCCATAAATTTTGTGAGGTATGTTAGATATGTTATATATGTGCAGATCTGTGCATGTAATTTTTAAAAAACTTATTTCCTTCCTTGTTCCTCATCTCAATCTTTTTGTGTGGCTCCACAAAATAGAGGGGGCATCACTACAAAAGAAAGATCCAGAAGAGACAGATTTGTGCGGGGTGAGCAGAACCAGACCTGCTCTGACTCCAGGCGGAGACTTGGACTAACAGTCCCAAACTGGGCAATGACTGAGGACTCAGACAGAGACAGCATAGAATTCACCTTATACTCTTCCTTACCACCCATAACTATTTTGGGATGGGCTGCAGTAAGTCACTGCACAGACCTATGAGGGCTTTAATTTATAGCAGTAGTCATTCTTGCAATCACCTTTCCCATGCCTTAAAGCCAGAAAGATATATGTACCTTCTGCCAAGTAAGCCAGAAAGATATATGTACCTTCTGCCAAGTAAGCCAGTGGGGAGGCTTTAATAAAAACATTACTTCAAAAGTGTTCACAAAAACTAACTTCAGATAGGCAAGGCCAGCTTTCTTTGTCTTCTCTAAAGCCAATAAGGGGAAAAATATTCATTAGGAGTTTCCTTAAGTATCTGAGGACACTTTCACTTTCCATCAATATGGAAGTTTCCTGAGAAGAAATATTCTTTTATATCACTATAGAATATTTCTGCTTCCTTGTCTTGTCATGCTTACATGCCACAGAAGAGGTTAGGAGCAGTAGATTGGTACATCTGCATCAGAGGAGTTCAGAAGCATCATATGACTGGAACATCTCTCTTACAAGGGAAGGCTGAGAGACACGAGGTTATTTAGCTTGGAGAAAAGAAGACTGAGAGGGGAATCTTATCAATGTCTATAAATATCTAAAAGGCAGGTGTCAAGAGGATGGGGCCAGTCTCTTTTCACTGGTGCCCAGTGATAGGACAAGGGGCAATAGACACAAACTAGAACACTGGAAGTTCCACATAAACATAATGAAAAACTTTACTGTGAGGGTGACAGAGCACTGGAACAGGCTGCCCAGAGAGTTTGTGGAGTCTCCTTCTCTGGAGACTTTCAAAACACACCTGGATAAGTACCTGTGCAACTCTCTCTAGGTGATACTGCTTTATCATGGAGATTGGACTAGATGATTCCCAGAGGTACCTTCCAACGCCTACTGTTCTGTGATTCTGTGATATAACTCACCTTTTACCCTTTGCACCTGGGAGTGCCCCAGGAAAACATCCTTTACATGTATGCTCATATATAAGCATTTAGAATATACAGAAAATGTTTAGCAGGTAGAAATAGGATAGAAAACATCAAAAAATGATAGTTCTTAGTACTCCCTCTTTCTCTATTGCTATGTCTTTACAGTGTATATTTTGTTCCTTATGTGTATTTAATTGGCTATTATTTTATATATTCAGCTGCTTCTTATGTAATACTATACTTCTATTTATGGTTAATGGGATGTTTATTGTGGTGCAGTCTACTCATCAAAGACCTGGTACTGCAGTATTCTTATATTCCTCACCCCTGTAAATTTTTAGATCACTTTTATTTCTCACTATATGAGTCCTTTGCAATGTAAATGCTCACAATTGCCATCAGTGATTTCCATTATACTACAAACAAAGGTAAAAGAGTAAAACTAGGAGATAATATTTCCAAGATGTGGCAATAAACTCAAAACAAAAACCCACTTTTTCTCCAGACTCTGACTCAGACTTGTAAAACTTATTTTCCATCCAATGCACCATAAATGGGTATTAGATGTGGTCATCAAATTGTCCGCAGAAGAATGAACTCCCCTATCAAATTAGTGGGCATTTTTTCTAACTAGGACTGGTGAACTGTTTTGAGAAACTGTAAAAATATTTCACAATGGGAAGAACTGACAAGTGGAACAAATCTGTCATGGAGAGAGGCAGATTTTTACTCACTAGAAATCTTGAGACTGATGACTGAACAACATGTCTCAGTGAGTCCCAGTTTGTTGGTACCAGAACCAATTTGGTTGTTGTGGTGGGTTAAGCTTGGCTAAGGGCCAAATTCCCATCCAGACACTTAGTCATTCCCATCCCAGCAGGAGAGAGGGAGAAAACAAGAAAGCTTACAGGTTGAGATAAAGATAGGGAGAACACTTACCAATTAGTGTGATGGGCAAAACTGCCACAACTTGAGGAAAATCTATTTCATTTTTTTACAACTTAAAATCGATGCTTCCCTATCACAACTCTACCCTGCTCCAGCATGAACTGTCCTTGAAAGCTTTAGCTCCTTCAGGAAATAACTGCTTCATCATGGGTCATGCACAGAGTGCAGTGGATACCTGCTCTGGTGCCTGGAGCATCTCCATTCAGCCTTCCTCCTCCTCTTCCTCTTCTTCTGATCTTGGTGTTCCCTCCACTGATTCTAACTCTGTTACCTCCTCCTCTCTCTGTCCAGCAATTTTGCCTTTCCTCAAAAGTTTTCTCAGAGGCACCACCAGCTTCACTGAAGGACTCATCCGTGTCCTGCAATGGGTTGAGCAAAGGCAGCCCCTGGCCTGCTCCAACAAAGGCCTCCTCTGCAGCCAACCCCACTCCCAACACCTTGAAGTCTATACGCAACACAATTGTCAAAAAGGGGGAAGGGGGTAAAATCCAATGACTGGTACCTGAGTTTGAAAATCAGCACTACAACATTAAAATTTTGTCTATATTAATAATATGCACCAAATGTTCTCATCTAAGCAAGTGCCAGCTACTAATCAGTCACTGTTTCCACCCAGCACTTTTAATTGCTTTTCTGTAGCCTCTTCAAAATGTGACAAATAAATATATATATATTTAGGGAAGACAGAGTCAGAAATTAAGACTAGTCTCTGGAATTGGCTACAAAACTCACTTTAAGGCTTGTAAATGTTTTAAATTCAGTGGTTTGAACTGATCACACTTTACTGTAAATGTCACCTGTCTTGAAAAAGCCATATAGTTTCAATTTCTGTGTTTTAATAACTTCCACAAAAGTTCTGGCATAGAATTTGACATATTATTTAAAATATATGTACATGTACAAAAATTCAAACATAAACATTTACGGCGGTTAAAATATTTGCCTGTGTATTTGGAATACATCAACAACATACTGTGTTATGCTGTCTTTGAATATTGAAACATATAAATGCAGACTGGATATTCTTAATCATGGTAACACTGTTTCATAAATATCGTAATAAATATTAAGGTCCATGTTACATATGGAAAACATAGACTTTTTGAGACGTGCAGGGTCATTTCTGCTTTGCAAATCATGAACCTTAAGAAAGGCATCACTTAAAAGTGACAAAAGAGAGAATCTGGGAGCAGAGTCAAGGATTTATGATAGATCCATATAGGAACTGAGGAAGATTTAGACACCTAGACACTGTCATTTTATATGCCTAAATCTAAAGGTTACAACTTCAGCACCCCATCTAAGATGAAGCCTAACCCAAGAGGTACCTGTGTCTTTGACTTTAAAGTCTTCCGGGTGTGGAGAACTGTGCTCTTGGCATGTCCTGAAAAGCCAACTTCTCCCTAGGTTTCAGCAACACAAAGCATAGCTCACAGCTGAAACTTTCAGGAGTTGCAAAATTCTCTGAAAAAGGTGGATTTCAATTTTCAGAGCATGTGAAAACCTCACAAAGGTGAGATTATCACTGGGCTCGTATTTTTATAAGATCAGGCTCAGCTCCTTCTTCTACTTGAAAAGCTATTAAAAACTTTTAACCAAACTATCCTTGCAACAAACCATTGAGTGTCCTTCTATTACATTCTAACAAAATCAGAAGCTTAAGAAATCACCATGCAAGGGAAAAAGAGAAAGCAAGTATGAGTGAGAATGACTTACTACCTAATAAGTTTACTCCTATCTGAAAAAGTTGCTATCCCATTCCAGTGAATTTTTGCCAGATTTTTCCATTAAGTGTTCATGGGAGTAAAAACTGAAGTCCTATCTTTAAATACTTTATGTAGCAGAATTCTGTTTGTTGGACTTGAGCTGAATGATAGTTCTGTCATGTCTCCTAATGATATTTCAGTCTTAAAGAAAGGTTCCTCTGCTTCAGACATTTAAGTCTTATGCCAGGAGCTTGAAAGTCACCTTTCACTTCCTACGATCCAGGGAAAATAAAACTAATTGGGCAATTTTTTTTAGGGAAGAAGGAACAAAAAAGAGTCAAGTATAGAGAGAGTGGTTTCTAATTCTACCTTGAAAAATCTTACTTGTTTTATTTATTTAGAAAGGTGAGAGGACCATACAGATTCATGTATCTATAGTATAAGAGAGGGGAAATGTAGTGGCTATGATCTTTATGTAAAATTCCCTAAAAAAGTAAAAATATACATCATGGATATTAAAACTAACAGGAAATCTGTTGTGTTCTGTGATATATATAAAATCAATCTGATGTATATTAATAACATATTAAAAACCAAAATAAGTCACCTGGCAGTATATGGTTCTTCCTTTTCCACTAATTTCTCCATATTCAGTATATGAACTTCTTTCATGTGTTGATCAGTCAAAGAAAAATCTTCATGTAAAGGAACTCCTCAAGAGATATTTCTGTTGTAGTGATGAAGGACTCAGGTACTGTTTCCTCACACCCCCTGAACTCTGAAGAAGGGTAGCTGATAAAGAACTAACCAGGTCCAGGCAGATGCCATTGACTCTCACTCCTCTAGAATTCTCAAGGAAAAATAGATAACTTCTGGTTAATTCAGTTCTACCATGATTTTCCCTTTACTAATATGTTTGCAACCAAAGTATGGTGTTAGTAAAAGCTAGAGGCTGACCTCATTTCTGTAGTTAACATTGAAGTCTTTGTGTATGAATCACATATGAAACAGCATCAGCAAGAGTAAATAATATACACACTTATGTGGAAAAATATGTTGGCCAGTGCATGAAAACTACAATGAGGCTGTTAGAAGAAGAAGGTGCTGGACTAATGAAGAGAAAGGTGCAACTGAGAAAGAAAATGGAGTTTGTATAATGATAGAGGACTAGTTGATGATAAGCAGGTAGCTGAACAGATGTATACCCACTGGAAAACAAATATGGAACCTTTGTTCAGAATAAGAACTAAAAGTGAAGGAACTGAGTCATAAATCGGGTGACCTACAAGAACAGTTTTATACAGATTCTGCTTTGAGGTGTCACAAACTGAACATTCAGGAAAATTAATAACATTAGATCATTTTTTTACAAATTCATACCATCCTAGAAAAAAAAAAAGGGAAGACAATTTAAAAAAATTCATTTTTGTGTCAGCCACATGGGAGGACTCTAGTTCTCTCCCAGAGATATATAAAAAGAGGACATTAGTTACCATACAACAAACTTGCAAACATTGATGAAACAGAGACAATAAGTGACAGACAGATTGCATATTAACAAAAGAAAAGCAGAGATGTGTAAAGACCTAAAGAGTTACAACAAACTTGATTTTGCTTTGATATACTATGGAAATGCAACACAACTATTTTATATAAAAACAAAGAACTCTAATTTCAAACTGGAAAGTAACAGCACCACTTTAAATAGGCATATTGGATGCCAAAGAGAAATGGAGGTGGAGAAGTCAAAATAAATAAAATGTCTTCTGTAGCAAGCTCTTGTAGTTTATAGAATACTTGCCTCTTACAACTTCCCAAGGCCCCTTAGCTGAATACTGACACAGAATAAATGGAATAATAGCACTTTTTATCTTAGGCTATGGTTTCCAGTAGAATCAATAAAGCTGAAGCACAATAGGAATGTGGTTACCCCACTAATACACAGGACCAAATTTACATAGCAAGATATCTTCTCTACAAACATTCCAATGAATTCTCAGGCAAAGTAAAACTGTGAGGATTGATTTCAAAATTAATCAGTTTAGAGAATTTTTGAGACATAGCAGAATACCTTTTACTGAGTATCACTGATCTTGGATGCTTCCTGCTTGCTGCGAAAGTAGAAGGAAAGATAGATTTGCTTTTGTTTCATTTAAGGCACATAATAAACTATGTTTTCTTCTTTTAAAATAAATAAATAAATAAATAAAATTCTTCCCAGGGTAATAAAAACTCTCTGTGAACTTTGATCTTCCTCTTAAAGAGTGTAAAAAGATACATACTTCTAAAAAAATATGAAGCAAGATAAATAAGTTACACAGTAGTACTCAATCTCTTGTTCTTTGCTGCAATATTTTCCTTTTTCTGTAACTTGTATGTTTTCATTGTAAGTACACTGGGTCCGGGACCCAAGGTCCTGACTCTGTTCTTCCTTACACCTCTGGACATGTAATTATAAAAGTACAGAACTTAAGATCAGAATTGGGTCCCTCGTGTCCATATGTGACTCAGAAATACCTAGCACACACTGAATGCATGAATGATATCTATAAGAAGTAGGCAAGTGGCCTTTCATCTTTTCTCAGTCTTATAGCAGAAGACCTTGAGAATTTGACCTACTGATGAGTAAGACATAAATCTGCTAAGCTGCTATGACTATATGCAATATAGTGCCTTCTAAGGACTTGGGAAATTCTTTTCATTGTTCTGACCTCAAGAGGGTCAGTATTCTTATCGCCTGGCAATGAAACATACTTGAGAATGCTGTCTTGGATTTTTTGAACATTAAAGAACTTCTATAATGAAATAGGCAAGACTTGGACAACACAGATGTCTCCTGAGCTGAAATATGTATCAAACTCTTGACTATTGTCATAAGACTCATAAAAGATGGAGGTTCCATGCTTTCTGAAAGCTTTGGGAAATGTAATGACTTGAATGACTCTACATACAGTCTATTAAAGTTTCCATGTATTAAAAGAAAGAGCGCCTTCTCACAGTCAACAACCCTAATTATGCTTTCTAAAGCAGTATCAACTAAAAGTACAGTGAAACACATACACACGCTTACTACTGTAGCCTTTGAGGTGACTTGACCTCCTTTGGATAGATGCCATAGGAAAAGTGAATCTAAGACAACTGTGAATATTTTGGCCAGTTCCCCTCTACAAATATTCCATTATTTCCTTTTTGTAGACAGAGGAGATTATAACATTGTTGGCTTTGCTGGCATGACTAAGGTGGAGAGGAGAGGTGTGTCCTAGAAGTCATTTTAAAACCTTTCTTACTGATGATATATAGCTTATACAGCTACTGAGTCATTCCTCCATTTTACCACGCATCCACCCCATTGGTTGGCACATAGTCTTCTCTTCCCACACAACAGGGTTGTCTTTGAGTCACTGAATATCCTTATTTTTCTGTCTTTCCTATGATTATTGAACAGGACAAAATCATATGGGCCATTGTGCTTTTGTACCCATTGAAACACTGTTCCCACTTAAAAAGTATATGTGGCACAGACTTGGGAGGAGGGAAGTTAAAATTCCTACCTGCAGTTTAAGAATCCTATTAAAAGAAGAAAAATTATTATTAAAAACAGGAGCATAAGATGGTGTGAACATCATTGTAGCAAGCCATTTGACTGTTCATATTCTTTTCCAACATTGGAAATAAAAGACACACATCTAATTGCTTTTGTTATTCTGATAAGTAGATGCCATTCAATTTTGTATGGGACACTATCTTCCATATGGATATTGCTTACACAACAATATTATAATGGCAAATTGAAGTATAAACATGGTCTTTGATACATATACTAAACATCAAATGAATTATATTTCGGTAACGATCAGCAGCTTTTACTGAGAACAAGATAGCAAGGTGGGTGGACATATTTTTCTACAGCATCTAGGGAGGGAAGTAGCCCTATGCTATTTCAGTGTTTCTAGGTACATCTGTGATATCTCTCAGCACCCTATATTTCAGGAAGTCAGCCTGTTTGTGAAGTTATTGTAAGGTAGCAGCGGGCATAAGTAAAACACTGCTAATATAGTACTTGGCCAAAAGTAGCCTCCCCTGTAGGAGTTTGTTTATAAATTGCTTTGGTCCACTTGACAAGGTCAAATCCATTCTCTTAATGATGAATCTCATCTGTTCTGGTGCAGAAAGAAATGTTTTCTTTCACTTCTACGTGTGGTAAGAGCTCATTCATCTCTGTATGTTCTAAAGGGAAATCTAGCTACATCAGAGAGAGAAGGAGTATTCAGAGGGCAACTGATGGCCAGGAAGATATATTGAATTCACTTTCCTGGGACAGACATTCAAATGGTAACAAGTGATAGAAAACAGCTCTATATTTCAGCATGATGTGTGTTCTCTCTCTTATGATTAAACCCCCTGTGGGCCATCTGCATTTAATGGGTTAGAACTACTTTGTAGCTGCAATTTTTTCCTTCCATGGCTCTTATTTATTTGAGAGGAGACCAAACTGCACTCTTAAAAGTGCAGCACATAGGAAACACTGCCAAAAGAATAAGAATGAAAAAAGCAAATTTATGGGCTAGTGTTGTTTTAAGCATTTAGCAGTATAAATAGGAAGTGTAGATAAATGTGGACATATAAGTGACTCTCTGTTTATCTCACTTACATTATTTGCCTAAATTCCAGAAGAGAATTAGCCCAATTAGTTTATATAAGGGTTAATGCTCTGACTCTGGACTAGCAATTTAGCTTATGTGTAGAACTGTTTTCAAACTAAAACTAACACTTCTCCTGAGAACAAGTCTGGCTAAAAAGAAAAAGCATTGCTTGTTTCATCCTTATCTCTCAGATCCTTAAAAAAAAATCGTAAATCAGACACAAATATGGAAACTATTGTAGTAAATTAGATGCAAAACATTGATTTAATAAATTTCAGTGTTTGAAAAATATCAGAACGAACTACCTAACAAAAAAACATTCATATCAACTAAGTAAAGTTGTTCCAGGACAATTTGATTTAGCATAGTAAATCTATTATGTATTTATTAAGGATCATATTCTGCTCCCATGTGAAACCACTGGCAAGATTCCCATTAACTTCAATTAGGATGTGATCATAGGGAAATTTTTCAGGAGAGTTAAGGAAATTTCATCCCTATGCCAACACTGAGTTTTCTGGCTCTAAATATTCAATAAACTCCCAGACAATGTGTGTATTTTCCTCTTTTCTCATTGTATATATTACTTCAGTATTTGCTAAATAATATTCACAACTCTGATCTCTATTCCAGACCTTTTTCTAAAAGACTTCCAAAATTATTCAGTATTTTATTTATGTTCAAGTGACATCTGACGGATTTTTCCATATGTAAATATGAAGTTCATTATATATTAAAATGTTTATAAAGACTGAGAAAATCATTCTTAGTACTCTAGAAGCTGAATTCTACTCTTAATAACACTTTGAAGGAAAATGCAAAGAACATATTTTGTATTGTTGTTTTCACAGTTTAAGATATCAGATGGTTTCCATTTTTAATGATTAAAACAAAGTCATTTGAGTAAATACACCTGAGTAAATACAGTCTCATACAGATTCAGATAATTCTGTCTCTCTTTGGAGGCACTGTTTAAGAAAGCTTTCACTTGAACTGTACCCTTTTCTTTCTCAGAAAGGCAAAAACATTGTGGAAGTAGGAACTTACTGAGCTACAAGCAGCTGTCATTCCTCTCCATATCAATAAATTGTTCATTCACAAAACAATTTGGGGAGCAAGAATCTAATCTTTTGCAACTACTGGATTACAGAAGAAGACTTGGCCCAGCTGTAGTGATAATGGGACTACACTAAACTGAGGCTGGTATATGCATATGGATATTCTTACAGGAATACAAGTCAGGATCAAGACTATTTCAATCATATTTATTAATTAAAGGATTCAGAGACTATCATTGCCTCAGCTTCTGAGAGATGAAGTGGACAGCTGTCAGGTTACGGGGGGTTGCTGTAGTTAGAATTACAGCACAAAAATGCACTCATGTTAACAACATCTTGTGAACCATCGAGTTCCACTGTATAAACCAAACAGAAAGTATGATTTCTGTCCCAGTCCTATAACCTATAGTCTTCCAAATGAGCTTTTTCATTATAACAACATTATTGACTTTGATCAATATTGTTGCCTATACATAATGGATATATTAGTCTACTGCTTATTCATTCCTATGGCAGTAATCATTGTTATGAAGGTGGGAAGCATGAACTAAGATGAAATTTTGACCTGTTGACTGTAAGGACTCACAACAATCCTTATTTTTTGAGAAGATAATGGATTTTGAAGACTAACCTCTTTGGTTTTTTGGTCATATATTGAAAAATCAATGACATCTCATGTGTGGGATGCATTTAAACCAATATTTGTTTAGGAACCATATAATTTTTACATTGTTATTTAAGTAGAGCAAAAACAACTGATGGAAACAGGTCAACATTTCAGATACATCTAAAGTGAGAGTGTTGTTATATGGTCCTTCACTTGCAAGCCACAGCTGTATCAGATTTTTGTGGTGCAAATAAGAGTGGCCATGCTTCAGGAATCTGATAGACTCACTGATGCAACTATTGCTGTGCTCTACATTCTACATTCATGTGTACATTCATGTACACTCTACATTCATGTTGCCTTAAAAATGCAGGGAAAGAAAACCTAAAATTCATTATTAGAGAATGCAGAGACTTCACACTTCTCCCCAGAATTACTCTTTAATTTCCCAATATGTTTTTACAGGCAGCGATAGTGATACACCTAGAAGCCCTGCCACTTCATGACTTCATTTTTGGGTTCTTTATATCCCTCCTTAAACTCATACGGTTCTTGCCAATAGAGATAGGCGAGATGTCAATAAATAATTTTATGTTCACAGGTCCTAATGAGACTTAGTTCGTGGAGTTCAGGCAAGAGAGGGAAGGATGGGATGTCTTGGTTTAGGTTTCCTCCTTCACTCCAGCTCTGCACCCTAACTCTTCTCCTAGAAGATTCTTCCGCCATTCTAAGCCATCATAGTCCCATACTCACTGCACACTCATGCCCACACCTCACATTCAGTGCTGGCCCATACTCCTGCTTATTTTAAACAGTTTAAATCTATAGTTTGTTCTTTCAACTGCCCCAACTTTACATGCTGGATATTTACTTAATAAGTTTGTTTATTCCACCAATATTCATATGATAATGCACCAGTGTACCATAGCTTATGTTGCACTGGCAATACAAAGTGGTTGTAAATTTAAACCAGATATATACTTCAACTTCTTCAGGTTAATCAAAAGTGTTATAAAATAAGTGGTTATTGAGCTTTGAATAACTCACAGTGCCTTACTATCATTCTGATGCCAGCCAAATCTAAAAAGGTCACTGCAGAGGGATAAGAAGGGTATATTCTGGA
>JANIJG010002142.1:4052-20167 GCA_024611175.1 Megaceryle torquata | reverse complement strand
TTTTCCAGGTTCAACAGAGTTTTTCAAGGGGTATATTCTGGAGATGAGTGGAGTTAATTGGATGTGAAAGTGCTGGGGGGAAAAAAACACTGCCTTATCACAGAAAGAACTTCCCATGGAAACATTTGGAATTTTAGCAGTTTAAGTGTTTAAAATGAGTTCTAACTCTGATCAATCTGATTTAATTATGATTAATAATTAATATCATTAATTTATTCAATCACATAGTAATTCATCATGTCATTTTGAAAACACAGTAATATTTTATTATTTGCTAACAATTTACTTCTATCATGCTAAAGTATCTCAGTATTAAATGCACAACATTGGTTGTATGTATTAACTTACATGCTTCAGGGCCTTGCCGTTAAGTTCACAGTCAAAAGAAAATGTTTTTAACATATTGAACTGGAACTTTTTCAGCACTTGACAGTGTAAAATATTATGACAATAAGGAAATTAAGTTATAAATATAGTTCATTTCAGCTTATTCTCAGCGACAAAAGATGTCTTCATTGATATGTTCCTGTGGTATGTAACAGTGCTGATTAAACTTTAGGTAGAAATCAGTTATGTCAAACTCTTTGGACCATCTTTATGGTAAGGACACTGGGTCTTTAGCTGCTAAATGCAGTGTTGTCCTTCATTCATGTGAGTCTGCACAAATCTTGAAGAGGACTTCTAATTTTTGTAGATAAATTTATAGATATTCAAAAAATTGTTCAAATACAGGCTTAACATTTTCAAATTGTTGATGAATCAATCATAGGAAAAAGAAATAAGGCATTTTTTTGTCATCGCATATTCTTAACAGCAATAATTGCAATATTTCACTTTGCCTTTTAACAGGATAGGGACTCTATGCCCATAAGTTCTATAAATTTATTTCTCAGCATTGCATGATGATCACATATCTCAAACATTAGTTAAAGTACTTGGCAGGATGGCTGTGTAAATTACCTCATATTGGTTTTAGTGCGTTTGCCACATGTTGAAGAAGCTGCAAAAAGATTAGGTGTTTGTGCTAAGGAATCATTAAATGGATAAAATCAAAGCACAAGAACACAAGTCCTGTCAAATGTGGGAGGATAGTCCAGTGGAAAATTAATGTAACCTGACAAATTATTTGCATATACTAAAATGCCTCTTTTCTAGAATTTTTTGTATAAATGGAGAACTCTACAAATAGCCCTGTTGGCTCTATTTGCACTATTTGTGGAATAAGGAGCTACTAATCCTGGTTTAAAAACCTGAGTCTGGCCTTAAGCCAGTGTGGGCCAGATTCTGCCATCCTTACCAGAGCTGAATAGTACCTTAAGGTGGCCTGATTATGAACCGATTACTCATGTCGTGCCGAGTGGCTCTTTGCATGAATGGAACCATTGTGAATAAACATTTACAAGTGATTCACAATTTGGCCTATGTGAGTAGTCTCACTCACATCAATGCATCTACTCATGGAGTAAAGTACTACTAAATAAAAGTGGCAGAATGTGACCCTGTTGTAGTACTTGACATCTAACACGAAGATACTTTTTCATTAGCTAAATGAAAAGCTGCAACCAACAGACTATCATTCATTCTTTGAGACAAGGCTGATGCAAGAGCATGACAAGCTTAATGCAGGCCTGCAACTTCTCATACCAGGTTTAATGAAGGGTTGAATACCTGTCTGTCTAATGCATCAAGTTATGCTAGCAACATGCAACAAATAATTTCCATTGATAAAACTGAGAAAGAAGAATTGGTTAGAACTATATCCCTTTCACTTAAAGTCAGCAGGAAAATGACATAGTCTTTTATTTTCCCCTTTGACTTTGGCATCTAAAATGTTGTAATGTTTTGAAAATGGATGTTTATTCTTCCCAAGTATTCTGTCACTATATTAAATTCCTATGAATTGTTTATTTTTTCTATTGACATAAAGAGTCTTGTAAAAAGGAACATTTTTTTTTTCCTGGATTTCACAGGACAACAACAAAATCTGCTATCAAAATAAAGAAGTAAACTGAAAAAGAAGCAACAAAAAAATTACTTGTTCTCAGCTAAACTTTTGTTTCTTTATCCACTAATTATAGCCTAATGAAAATTACCTGGAAATCACTTTGACATGTTTTAAATATCATATCTTAAAAAAATATTTTGTGGGAACTGGAAAAAAAAAAAAAAAAAAAAAAATTAGAAGTTGAAACAGTTTGACCTGATAAAAATATCCTTGTATTTCCACGACTTTCATTCCTTCTGCATGTGGCATAAGTGTCTATATAAAGCTTGTATCTTTACCTCTACTAATTGTTTTTTTCTTTAAATAATAAAGCTCATTTTACTGCTGTCTAAACAGACAATAAAAAAAGAAAAGATAAATTCTAGCCAGAATACTCTCCCAGTTCTTGAGGCCAAAGTTGAAGATAATTTACAGAAGGAGAATAAAATTAGGAAACCACAAATTGGGGTATATGTATGTGTTAAACTTTGAGTTTATTACTAATGGCAAATAGGGTAACCTTCCTTTCAATCATCTCTGTAAGAATCTGCTGTAAAATTCCCATTTTCTACTGATCCTTATGGTTTGAAAGTTGTTTGTTTATTCCACTGGTAGATTATAGAATAGTCCCATCTCCTATTTTTGTTTTCAAGTTTAGCCTCCTGAGTGGGAGAGAGACAATTTTGGGGGCTCCTGTGAGTTTATTTTTGAGAGCACTGGTATTTCTGCAGTTGCTGTGATAAAATGTGCTTCCCTAATCTTCCCTTCTCCCCCCTGCCACCCCCCCACCCCCCCACCCCCCCCGCAGCCTCTGTTCCTAACTAATGGCCAGAGAGAAAAGCAAGGAGCAAGAGGTGTCCAGAGAGTTGTATCCTGCTCTAATCACAGACATACAAGTCCTTCTTTATTTCAATTAATTTACTTTGCCTTTATGAACCTGAGAGACTGACTGTTGCTTTCAAAGAGGCTGACATTTCACTCATCTGAAGGAGCCTGGAATGTGACAGGGGAAAGGGAGGAGAAGTAAATCAAAGCAGATAGCAATTCTCCAGATGTAAAGTATTTTTCTTCTCCTCTATTTTTTTTCCACCAGAAATGTCAGAAAGTCTGCTGACATTTTAATTCCTTTGTGATAGGCTGGGAGCTGAGAGCCAAATCCTTCTGCCACTGCAGTTGAAAAGGTTTTTCCTATCAACTTTAAAGGGAGTAAACCAGAATTATACTGGAGGGGGGAACAAAAAACAAACAAACAAAAACCACAACAGACAAACAAACAAAACTGCAAAAAAACCCCACAAAATTATAAACAAACAAACAAAACAACAAAACCAAAACCCAACAAGTAAGCAAAATATGTTCAACAAACTGCAACTGAAACTAAAAGAAACATACTCTTAGAACATCTTGAAATCAGTTACAGATTAAAACCAACAAGCCTTGCTGGACTTTTTCCTTTTCAATTTGACCATAACAAAAAACAATTTGTAAAACTGACTGGATTGCAAGTAAGACTTTGCTGCTATTGTGGGTTTTTTTATAAATCTGGATTCTGTTGAAAGTGTCACAGTACTGGTCCATGCTCTCTTCTATTCACCTCATTTTCAAGGTACCATATCTGCAGCCTTACAGATTTAAACACTAGTTGATTTACATAATCTGTAAACATCTTTGAAAATTCTGTTAAACACCATGATGCTGTTTATAGTGATGTGCTTGGCAAAAAAAAAAAAAAGATCTCATTGTCTTTAATAGGAATATACTCAGATCCATAAAACAAAGGAGTTTCTTCTATTCTCATTACATTAGTTGTGAACTGATAAAATACCAACAAGCTCAACATGCATTTACCAAAAAAGCAGAGCTGCACAGCACTAAGAGAGTTAGGTCTAAAAATTCCACCTACAACATAAACAACCATATTTTTCCTTCTCTGCGTAGTGTGCTTAGAGATTTTCTTCATGGGTTTAGTATAATAAGCTTATTTTCCTTTACAGAGTTGTTGCCTTATGAAGTATTCACTTGCAAAACATTAATTTTGTGTACAGGACTGCTAAAAACCAATGAAATAGACATATTTGCTTAATAGGTTTATTCTTTTTTGCAGGTTCTATAATCATATTTCATCAACTGGTACAACAAAAAATATTTCTATATAAAAACCAAAACAAAGAGGGCTTGTTGAGCTTGATGCATGGCATATTTATTTAGTTTATTCTTGTTTTATTGTTAAATATTATATTGCATTTGTTTAAGCAGATATCATGTATATTGTGATTTCTAGCATTCCACACAGAGCAGCTTAGTGTTGTGTCCTTTAAATATGGGAAAAAAAAATTTTTTAAGTTTGTTATTAAAAAAAAAAAAAAAAAAAAAAAAAAGGAAATGACAAAAGGGTACTGTTATATTACATGGCCCAGGAAATATTGGCAGCATGCTCTTTGGCTTTCATCCGTAGAACTGCAATGCTGGAGGATCTCCTTTCAAACTCCGGCTTCGTTTCGAAAGCATGTCCATTGGTTGCCCCAGAAAGTAAAGAGTCAGTGAAAAAATTATTGAGGGGCACATGGCTGAACTGATTCTGGTGGTTTGAAAAGCCTGTGTACCCAGAATCTGTCCGGGGTGAATGGGAATAAGGTGTCATACAGGAGGATGTATCTCGTGGCAGCATGCAGGAAGTAACCACAGAACCACTAGCCGCATTCCCTGCCCACAGATTGTTCTGAATCTGGAACATATAAAATTAATAAGATTAAATTTAGATAGTTCATCTTTTGTTTTCTACAATGCTTAGCTTGCTTTACTTAACACACCCATTATTAATTCTACGCTAAAACAGACAGCTAGTACTTAACTTGTTCTCTGCAATCATATTAGAAAATACCATGAAGACATCACATGAGTCAAAATAGTGGATCATTCACATAAGAGCAAGGGCTGCTGAGGCATATTTCTTGCTCTGTCATCCATTTAGTCTGTTGCTCTATCCTGAGTGTTTACCATGGAAACTCATGATGCCGTCAGCCCAGACAGTAAAATTAGTGGAAGCGTACATCTGACTTCAAAGAAAAGGTGTCAAAAGAATGTACTATATCATATCTCTTTTAATCATAAAAGTTCCTCCTCATCAGAATTCTTTCTTAGTGTAATCATAGAAAACAATATAAAAGGGTGAACAAAACAAACCAGGATTTCTCAAGTGACAAAGCCCAACAAGAATTTTCAAAATTAAATGTTGAGAAGCCTTGCCTAATTACTTTAAAACAAATAAATCCATAAAATACAGGAATGGTTGATAATACATCCAAGAGATTTTCCTGAAGTCATTTCAAAGATGATTTTAAGATAGAAATTCTTCTTATGGTGTTTTTATATGAAATTATACCTGAGGGCATTTCTGTTTCAGCCTTAACTGGCTACACTGTGTGTCCCTGGAAAATATTGCATGACAGACTACGAGACAAACTTTGTGGTTGCCAGCAATGTCTGATGAAGATCTGGAGTAACCACGTATTCAAGCTTTGATGTGTAATGCCTTCTATACTTGGCAGTCACTTAAAGCTTCAGAGTCTCAGGCCTTCTCCTATCATCTGTGTATAGATGCTATTTATGGATAGGTATTTTTCACTTATTTGTTACTAGATGAACAGATGGGAAGATTTTCAAGGCCTAGCACAAGTCAGCTCCTATGATTATCTCAGACTACATTCTTTCATTCCTCCTCTATTCAGTTTGCTTTAATCAAACTTCACACCTAGCAGCTGTCCTGTCTTTTTAAACTCTCTATATATCTATCATTACTATATGAATATAGTTTCTGACATACTCTTAACTTCCTCAGTCATTTCTCACTTGCACTCACCATATACAATACACAGCTTTATATTTCTTCTTCACTTTTACTTATATCATTGTCCCAAATGCTTATATAAAAAAATTAAGTAAATTTACAAATATCATCATATGAAATATTTGTAGCCCTCATTCACAGCACAGAATTTCTCAGCCAGTAACATCATCTTTTTCCTTTTGTTTTACTTTCCTAAATTTCTCTTTATCCTAAAAATCTGTTGTCTGTTCAGTACGTCATTGCTCTGAAGCACTGGAATTGAGCCCACATGTCTTTGTTCTCTTCTATACATTGGAGTAATTGCAATTACTCTTCAGTTAGCACTGTAAAGTGAATTCCCACTTCAAACTTAATTTTGCCTTCATGTTCCAAATCCATAGACAAAAGAATTTTGGTAGCTGATATTTTTTTTTTTTCTTCCAAAGTAGAGGCCAGGGAAAGTAATGAATTATGACAGAGACAGACATACACACACACAATGAAAACATATTTCTAATGCTGAGTTGCTTTTTTTCCTCTTTGTCCTATTGCTTTGCAACAACACATACCCACCCAACCACCACCAAGCTAAAGAGATGAATTATGAGTTCACTGAACTCATCTAGCCGAGATCTAGTGTAGATAGCAAGGATGAGATAGACTCTTATTTTTGAATTTAATATTTTGAACAGATGTATTAGTAGGGGTCATCAGGTGCTGACAAACTAATCTGGGCTCCTTGGCAATTCCAGCAGCAAAAAACCCCCAACAAAACAGTAAATGCTCCATTTTGGTTTCCTGCAGAAGGCTGAGGAAAAGTCACTGTAGCAACATATCTCCCCAAACTCTTGTTCTGCCCAACTCCTTGTTCACACAGATGCACACATTCAGGCATACACACACTTCCACACCCACTCACATGAATACAGCTTGCCTTTCTACACACACACATATGCACAGGTAGTTGGGCACACCTCAGGCATCTGCTCCTGCTTATCTTAGGTGGTCTGCTGAGAAGTAATGGGGTGAATAAGATGCCTGGGGAAGGATATCAAGGACTTTTTCTCCTTCTTGTGGTCCTCCTGAGATCTACAGGAGGAAAGAGACTCTAGTGAGAGTTTCAGAACTTTACAGTTCCCATCCTTCCCTCCTCCCTTCAGCAGTTTTTAAGACACTCAAACATCAGCCTATGAAAAACCCTCTGCAGCTTAACATGATCCTCAGCTGCCTTATTACTCCTTAATTAACCCACCTGAACCAGTTTTGACTTATAATCAAACACGACTTTTTTTGTCTTCAGAGAACAGGTAGTTTGTCTGGGTATTAAAGGAGATAATTTATCTTGACCTATGTGAACCACTGTCTTGCTTATGAAAGCTTGTGGTATTCAAGCACATAGAACATTCCCAAAGGGAGCAGTACATCTCCTATGGCCCAGGATTCAGGGATTCTGAGTGTCATATTGTCTGAAATGTTTTTCAAATCCTAGTACAGATTTACAGAATATGACAAGAAGGAAACAAGGGACACTGAAAGAGATGAAAAGTGTGGTAATTAAGTGTACAGCAACTGGACAGTCATCCACTAGGACTCATAAGCCTTACTGCCTTCTCAGACTTAATGAGTTTGGAGCCATATAACATGTGATTAGAGTACAGAGGAGAGTAGTAAAGAAGAGAGCAGCTGAAAGGCTATAAAATCCAGAGAACCTCCCCACTTTGTTTGAAAGTCCAAGCTGCACACATTCTGTCTCAGTCATGAATTGGGAAAATTAAAAACCCAGTCATCCCCACAAAAATAATTTTCTTTTTTCTTTGTTGTTTCTCAGGAACACTAGAAACTGTAATTGTACTTGGTTGTATTTCATGGTTACATATAAGTTTCTTGCAGCAGCAGTGACAGTGACAGATTAAGCAATTGTTGGGGTTTTCTCTTCCTTTCTTCTTAAAAAAAAAAGTCACCCATTCCTATTTCCTTGCCGTCCCCCTTTAGTTTGCTTTCCTGGTAAAACTCTTACTGAAATGAATCAGGGAGGTGAAATTAATCCAGAATGGGGAAAAAAAAAAAAAAAAAAAAAAAAAAAAAGTCAAACACATACACACAGAACCTCATTCTTTTTGATGTTTTGGTATTTACAGGCCAAATGGTTAGTCTCAGAGCCTTCACAACTGAATGAATTTGCCCAGAAGAAGACTAGTTCATCTATGCAACATCTAATACAGGAGCTAATTTTAAAGGAGCTCATAATCTCTAAAGCTAACTTGACACAAAACAAAGTCTCATTTATCTGACCTACTAAGATTTCTTTTTAGGAAACACTATGCCAAATACTGCAGTCACTCAGGCTGTACAGATATATTTTCCCAAAAAAAGATGTTTAAATAGGAACACACACAAGTTTGCTTTTAATACAGTCATGATTGGAAGACTTCAGAAGGTTCAGAGTCTCAGTTTGAAAGTGCCCAATAATCTATGTGGTCTGGAGGCATCACAAAATCACTATTTCCTTCCATATTTCCAGTAGTTTCATCGGCAGTAAACTAAGTTTAGTACCATCAATTTTCCTGCTATTTTTATCCTAGACAAATCTCTTTCATTTTAACTTCAGTGAGATTTCACAGGTGTAAATGCAACCAGAATTTAGCTGAAAATCTTAAAACATACCAATGTCTTGCTAAAGACATATGTGAACAAGCTATTCATTCCCAAAAGCCTGAAAGGTGTGCCCTAAGTTTCTTCCTCAGAGGAAGGAATACAAATTAGCAAACTTAACTTCAGATATGCCACAAGATGATACAAAAGTTTTACATCTTCTCTCATGACACAGTTAACTCTTTTCAGAAGAGAATGTTTCAGTCATATTGATTTTCTATTCATTTAGTTGGTTGTGTGACTTCACTTTTGATATTAGATTTTCATTTCTTAGCAAAGATTTACAACATAAATATCTTGTAGTGAAATTTAGGTGCAGAATGTATTTCTGTATTAAAAATAAATACAGTAATGTTTTACAATAAGTCAAAATTATCAGACCTTCTTCTGGTATGTTGGAAGGAAAAGGGACATTATGTACATGAATTTAAAGAAAATATTTTTCCTCTTAAACTCTTGTGTGATCCATGAACTATATAAAAGGCAATTCAGAGACTGTGAATGAGGCTATACATACAACACATCTCTGGTTTCTGTTAACATCACAAACAACTTGAGCTTTGCTCTTGTGGTTACCATGAAATTACCAGAGCCTTTCAATATATTTACGTACTGTATGTTTTATATGCACACATGCACACGCACCCTTCCCTATAGAAAAAAATAAGTAGGATTTCATAGCTGTGACAAGAACATAACTGCAGAGTTATGGTTGTTAATAGGGTTATGATATCATTCCCTAAGAATATGACCTTCTACTTGACACTGCAAAGGAAAATTAGCTGAGGTAATTGGTCATCCCACTTAGTATCACTGGGGTTTTTCTGTTAAAATTTCAGTTCCTGGAGCCTTGGCCTTCTTGCAGCACCTGGAAAAATCCCATAAACTCAAATCTCAAAACTTCTGAGAGTTTTACTATTGCTTACCCAGCTTTGGTTCTCCCATCACCCAATGTCTTGACTCATGGTATTTGAGTCACCTGCCTATCCAGATTGGAGTCTGTTTCCAACAGACATAGATGTGAGACCACAAAGATTCTGTTTGAGTGGACATTTGTTTTAGTGCTTCACATAAGAAACAAAATGTCAGTCTAAGATCTCTAGATATGAAGTAATAAATTATTATTGTTATTATTATTGCATTACATAGTATATTATATATATGCTATTATAATTACTCTAGTAAGTAGTTAGAAAAGACACATAGACTCTGTTTTCAGGATGTTCCTGGGTCTTTCAAGGGAAACAACTGTGGCACCAACTGAACAGTTAAGAATTTGCCTAATTATAGAAAACATGTGAATGACAGAGACTGATTTGTTAAATTTTTGGCATTCCTCTCTTTGTGTGAAGCAACAGTCCTTGCACTGCCAGAAGACCAGTGCTTGCACAAGGAGCTACTTTAAACAGATTAAATGCAATAGATGTTAAACTACTCAAAACTACTAGTTTACAACTCATTATTTCTGTAGGCTGTTCCTAGTCCATCACCACAATTAATCTGCTCTTTCACCTGCCACAGTATTTTTCTTCTGGGGCCTCTTGAAAATATCCTAAGGAATAGGCAGAGATTCACCTGTACTTCCCAAGTTTGCAGATTCACAGATTCTCAGAATAATTTAAACAGAAAAGAACCTCTGGAATTATTATTCCAAACCCTCACTCAGAGATAACTTTGAATTTAGATCAGGTTACTCAAGCTCTATCCACTCAAGTTTTCAGTAGCTCCAGCTACAGAGATTCAATAAATCCTATGAGCAACTTTTTCCAAGGCTTTACCACTCTCACTGTATCTTTTCCTTGATATCTAGACAGCATACTTCTTGGTGCAATTTGTGATCACTTTATAGGAGCCACTGGACCTAATGAACATATGAAGATCATTTGTACTGTACTGGGTTCAGGTACATATAAGATAGCTGCAGCACACCATTTTCAGATATGTCCATAAAATGCAATTTGGCCCTTGGTAGTAAGAGGCTTAATGCTACAGCTCTCAAAATATGTAATAGATCCATTTAGTTCACATTTAAGCCTTCCATATGGTGAACACACAAAAAAATCTGATTTATTCCATGCTTAACAAGTTTGCCAAGGTGCAAAATAATGCAGGATTTGAAAGGTCATCAAGATTTAATTATTGTTTTATAGATAAACTGTAACTTCTCACTACTGCAATCTCAGGGCCAGTTACAATAAAATTATATAACTTATATTAACTATAATTCATGTCTATGATACAGTTAAAGACAAAATTTCATAATTTGAAAAATACTATTAAAAAGAAGTTTCTATCTCAGAAAAAAAAAAAATCAATCTGCCTTATAATTAAGCCACAGCTAAAGTCACTCACACACTTGAAGAAATACATGTCTCACAAAAAAAAAAAAAAAAAAAGAGCAACAAACCAAATGTTGAGACTGCAAGGAGGACCACATACAGTGATGGTTTAGAACCAGGAAAAAATAAAAGTGCAGTGCACAGACTACTTTGTGTGGAACAGACACCACCCAAAAAGATTAGAAATGTTACTCTTGTTAGAAGATCAACCACAGCAGTGCAACAGTCAGCACATATGCAGCAAGCAACATACCATCCAGGTGGTGGCCCAGCCTGAGCTCCATGTTGTCACAGCTAGACAGCATGAGTATATGATAAAATTTCTTTGAAGCTAGCTTAGATATGTCTACCACATCTACTCCTACTTAATCAGCGTACCCATAGCCTTAATGAACTATTGTGATTAACTGTCATTTATATGTCTACTACAGTTAAAAGAATTTTTAAGTCCTATAACATGTGGTGTCTAATATATGCCATATGAAAGATTTAATTGGAGCATGTAACTTTGATTATTGCTAATGAGAATTACCCATATGTACTAAGGCTAGAGCCGAGCTGTAATGATGATCCAAGGACTTAGTACATAACACATGTATACTGATACCACTTCTACACTCTTTGATTGCCAAAACAAATCATGTGATGCTATACAGTTCAACATATTTAATTTGATTTATCAGTCTGCTGGATGAAATGTAAACTTCAGCCTCTTCCTTCTTCTATTTTTGAGATTTCATGCTTCTTCCTTTTTTCTACACTCTCTGTATCACTCCAGTTCCCATACCTTTGAAATGCTATTATCTCCCTGGGAGTCCCACCTGCACTAGACTAGGTGTATCCACCAAAAAAAAAAAAAAATAATCAGTCCTTTACAATTCTTGCCTGCTTTTTCAAATTAATAAGAGGAGCAAACAACACCTTTCTCATGCGAGATTTAGAGGACAGGATAAACATTTCTGAAAGACCTTAGAAGAAGAATGACAAAAAATGAACTAGATTCAAAAAACAAGCAAGACAATGCAAAGTACAGAAAGACCCTTGGTGGGGGGAGATGTTGTTCTTTATATCTGCTTTCCAGGGAAAAAAAATAGTTTATTTACATCTTTATAAATTTAATTCATACAGGGAAATATGGAGGTCTGTGTGATAATAGTGTAGACTTTTGATCAAATTTCATTATTGTGTGTGTAAATAAGGGAATAAAAATGAAACTGTCTCAGGTTTTTTGGTCCCTTGCTACTTCTCATACTTAAACATTAAATCTGACAAGGTCAAGTACCCTTTGTAACATTAGCCTTCTCACTAGGCATAGGACAGCCAAAGTGGTCAAGACCAGTAAGGTAAGAGAAAAGCAAGGCAAGCAAACTTTTTATTGTTCCTCTCCCAACACATAATATATATAGATCCATCTAAGATAACTATAGATTTCTGTGGCTGAACCAAGCATTCAGAGGCAAAATCCCACATTTTTAGGGATCATCTTAACTATTTTATGCCTTATACTTTAGGAAGAGAAAGCTTAATTCACCAACTTCAAGGATAATTCATCTTTGGCATAAAAGTTCTGTTGGTTGTTTCCTAAACACAGATGTCTAATATTTATCTGACCACCAGCTGTCTCCCCTAAGGGTGCATCCTTCTTGTAAGTCCTGTTCATCAGCACTGCAGCAGTGTCTCAGACATCCCTAGTAACACCAGATATTGTACTTAGTTGACCGATTTAAGTACTTCAGGTTTATATAGTCAGACAATGCATAGTGGCATCATGTTCTTAATATGTATGTGATGAAGATAATCAGTGAAAAGACAAAGCAGGAGTCTCCACACCCTCTGTTGACTGCAGAAGAGGTTGATGTATCTGCTGGAATGAATGTAAGCGGGATATCTGTTTTGTGAACATATTCATGGTGGGACTCAAAATAGAAATCTTCAGACTGCAAATTCATATAATGCACACCAGAAATTCACATTTTTTCCTGTTCCTTCTACCATGCAGCAGTAAACATCCCAGATTGATTTCATCCTTTTTCAACATTAATCTTTTTTTTTTTTTTTTGCCAGCAACAGAGAGCCTGTTTTCCTTCGTGTTAATAAAGGTTTCATAAATAAACTCTAGTGATGTGTGTTCCACAATCCCCAAGAAAAAATATTTATTCAAAAGTATGGCAAAGCTTGTCTAATATTTATTGATGTCATTATCACAGTAAGAGTGCTTGTACACAGAAGGGAAAAAAAAAGGGGGGGGGGGAATATTTTGTTTATTTGCTTGCATTACCTACACAGAAATAATTGAATTGTTTGGAAAATCAATACATAACACTAAAATCAAACATGCAAGTAACAATATTTATTTTATATAAGTGAAGCATTTACAGATGGACATCTAGTTCAAAATATTTGAATATAGTGATGTTAGTGGTCATTGTGTTTTTAAGATGGATTTTCGTTGTTTCAGGCATTTTCATTGGAAATGCTATATGTATGATATGGGCATCATTTTAATGAAGGTAAGGATTTAAGAATGTGAAAATTAAAAATTACCACCAGGTTAGCAATAATGTGAACTTGCATTGACTGTTCTGTAATAATTGCCTGGATACCTATTAAAAAGTGTTTCTTTTTAAAATCATTGATTTTGCAACAAAGATTTTAAGTGCTTACTGATGACTTGCATTATTCTATTATCTTAAGCCAATCAAACTTGTGTTATTTGGGAAAATTTGTACATGAACTCCTACTGAAAATACAGGATGAGCTTGGAGACACAACATTTAGTCTAGAGAATTGAGTTGGGTATAGAAAACCCAAAGCTTAAGTACTATTCCTTGTATCATCTGTTGTGGTGCCACAGGTAAGTCAGAAATGCCTTCAAAAGATACTTGAACACCTTGAGTGAGATCTGTAGGTGACTATGTATCTATGTCTTTGTTAATCTGCCTAGGAGTGCTTAAGATCTTTTTGCACACCAACCTCCACCTAGGTGGGTCTCAGGCAAGTATTGTGTCCTCCTACTTAAACACAGAGTGCATCATGCAGTGGTGTCTGATGTAATTTGAGCTAATGCACTATTAAATTATAAAATAAAACAGGCAGACTTATAAGTGCCACCAGATCTTGAAATGGTTGTGCCCGTGTTCTGAGCTGCTGCAACACAAATGAGCTCTGGCCCAGGCACCAAACCCAGTAATATGTAATCTCCCCAGAGGTAAAGCACTTTAAGATGGGTAGATAACACATGGGTCCAAGTCCTTGTTCATAACAAATCACAGTCAGACAATTAAAAGTATGACCAAAACAAGCCTACACTGAGTATGAGTATATTGTTAAAGCTGACCAAAGACCCTTCTACCTAATGAAGTAGAAGAAAACAAGGACACCAGCAGTGAAAGAACTCTACCACAGTGATTCATACAAGATTTTTGCTTTGTATGGTGATTTGGTTTTTTGGGGTTTTTTGGGGGTTGTTGGGTTTTGGGGGTTTTTTTTTAGGGTTTTGTTTTGTTTTGTTTTGTTTTTTAGTTGTTTTTTTAATTTTGTGGTAAAAGCAATGGGAAGCTCAAGTTGTGAAAAACAATGGCTTCAGAATAAAAGTATTCAGTGTACTAAAACAAGCAAGCAGAAAAACAATAGCAGAGAATGAGGCAAGGCAGTAAACTAAAGGACTGGAGAACAGAGACAGAAGATTATGATCTTATTACACAGTATACCTTACTATATACTAACAGAGCACTGAAAAAAAAAAAAAAAAAAAAAAAGATAAAAATCCTATTACGTTCCCAGAGAGCTTTCTTTCTTCCTCTTCCTCTTCTACCACCCATATACATTCAGTTCTGATTGCATGTGGCCACAATTTGGTTTCATGCTAGTAGAAGACTTCATATATTCAATGGTCTATTCAGGTCCATAAAGAAATGGTGCATGCATCAGAAGGAAGTTGTCTATAAAGATCACATAGTATGCCTCATCTTACCAAAGCATACAAGACCAAAGTTGTTAAGATAGTTGTGCCTGGGAATATAAATAACCTAGAAAGGAAATAATTACCTTATTGCAGTCAAAATTACAGCATTCCTGTCAGTCTCAATGGATCTAGACTTCATCCAGAATTTGTGTATGGACCTAAAAATTACTCAAATCCCAACATAACTCTTTGTGCTGAAAAGACAACTGCACAACCATATTGCCAGCCATTCTCAGTACATTTCTTATGCAAAACTCCTCATCTCCTAAGACTGTTTAAAAAATACTTGTATTTTAACAGGTAATTACTCATATTGTATGTCAGAACTGTTCCTCACAGTGGCAGGTCCTGTCAACATTTCTAAAGAACACAGAAACCTAAACACAGGAAAGTCTTCATGTGTCTTCTGTGCACATGTGTGCCTAAGGATGGAAAAGAAGAGGTAAACATAGATCCAAAGTACTACTTGGTCTTTACCATACCTGAGGGTAGCTGTCAGTCCTTGGAAGAACAGATATATCATAGGTGGCAGCAAAATGGCTCTTGGCTTGCTGGATCTGACCATAACGTTCCCTTTTCCTCCATTTTGCTCTTCGATTCTGGAACCAAACCTATAGTATATGAAGAAGCAATCATCAAGGCAAATTCAAATATATACTGTGCAAAAAGTTTTAGGAAAAATCCAAGACATTTTGGACAGTAGCTTTGGAAATTTATGTTTATCTAAGAAAGGGAAGTTTTCCACCTAGGGATTGATTTCTTTCAGTTTCAATCTTCTCAATGTCAGACCTGCTTAAGTTATTTCTGGGTATTTTAAAAGTTGGATTTTTTTTCCTAGTGTATTGAAAAAAAAAAAAAAAAAAATCTGTCCGTGTCAGGCAGTGTTAATTTTGACAGAGCAAAGGAAAATCACCCAGTAACTGCAAGTGAAATTGTAAAGAAACTTTTAATTTCCCATGCTCATTGACTTGATGTGACTCTGATCTGCCTCCCAGAGGTACACATAATCTTTATCAAAGGCAGTAATGAAAGGGCATAAAAAGCTTGCACCAGGACAGTAATCTTCAGTGCAGAGAAGGTTTCTGTAAGAAAGGCTAACAGGGCAGAAAGATAATAAAAAATCATGAAATCACAGACAGTTTTAAAAATATTGTGACATTTTTTTCACATTTGTGCTGGTGATACCTGTTTCTGATATTGAAAAACTAAAGAATGGCACTTGAGATTATTTAGACTGTGAAATAATTTAAACCTGAAACAGTGCTTCCTTGTCAATGAAAAGCTATTTCATTTATACTTAAATAACCTTTGGACTGTTCTCTAATTTTGAGTGTTGGGTGTTATCTTAAA